>JAFJYH010000150.1:0-106451 GCA_017365405.1 Cadophora malorum | reverse complement strand
AACCAATCAGAGAGCGAGGAAAAAGGCTTGGCAAAAGTTCTGAATTTGCCCCCCTCATCCAGCGCTGATCCGGTATTCGATCGGTCTCACGTGCGCCCGCGAGATTTTAGTAGAACTGACGTTCAATGACTTACTGGCATTGGAACCGGCATTCTCGAAAGTCCGCAGTCCGCTTGCGTCACGCCCACCCAAGGATACCTAAGGTAGGTAAGGAGAAAGTACATAGGTAGGCAGGTAATTAAGTCGTGAATGGGATGAGACACGAACTGCTTGTTGTGCTCAATTATGGATGACACAGCCATGAAAATGCAACAGCCATACCGTTATACAGCCAAGAACCTACTCTACGGGTAAGCTTTACCCACGCAACTCTACAAGCAATAGTTTCCAATGCTTAAAATATCGTAATCTTTTTCCCCATCCATCATTGAGAACTTTAAACTTGCGAAGAGTCAATTGAGATTCATCATTTGTTGATTACGATAGTCTTGCTCCGCACAAGTTCAGAAAATCCACGCCCAACCCCGAACCTTCTCCAGCCACGCTCTCCGTACCCGCCATGTGGCAGAGTACTCTCACCGTGGACCGTGGAACCATCGATATGAATTGCTCCGACCTTCAGCTTCTGAGCCAGTCGAAGAGCCCGAAAATGTTGCTGGGGATAGATTGCAGCTGGGAGACCACAACGACACTCGTTGACGATGTCGACTGCTTCATCATCGCCCTCGACTGCCATGATCGACACTAGTGGCCCGAAAGATTCCTCGCTGAACTTGAGTCTGGATCCTGAGATGCTTGGAGGCTCCCAGAGACATGGGCGAGGTAATAAGAGCTGCCGCTTCTTCAATCACGAGCACGCTGTCCTCGACATTTATCGTTGTTCAAAGCACGGTGGCATGAATCTCTTCTCGCATGATGACCTTGTTCTCGTCCTCTCTCGAACTCAGGAGCTGTGCAAGACCGAGCAGCAGGCGTCGTCGATATGTTGCAGAGGTTTGACTCCATGTTTTGATGATTTGGCGCTGGAAATCGCGGCGGCATGACAATACTCGATATCCGTACCTTGTGCTGTCACGCTCTGGTATTCAACTCCATTCTCTACTGCCGCACGTTGTGGTCGGAAGGTCTTTACGTCGCCTGGCAAGATCACATACTGCCCATAGACTATGAGTGGTACGAAGGTTTTTATTCGGGACGCCATAACCAAGGTAGTCAGCGAATTGGGGCTGTGAAAAGGTCAAAATTATGCCTGAGAAGTCATACTCCTGTTGATCGAACATCTTATTGCGGGCACGTATCTACAATGTGGAGAAAGGCCCTGTACCTCATCCCGCTAGGTTACCGACACAAGTACTGGAAAAAAAGTATAGAAAGAAAGCCGGAATTCGATTTTTTTTTTCGGTGTTGGATCAGCTCCGTCGGGTTCTGGCAGAATGATTCTCCAGTCCCTTACGATGTTTACAGTTGTTCTGGGGCCCCTATTCTGGGGAAGAAGGTTCATTCCCTACACCTCCCTACAGCACTGCCCATAGCGGGGCCCTGGTGGGCCTGCTCCATCTCCACATGCCGTTCTATCCCCGCTCGACCCAGTACCGTTATCAATCAAGTCGAAAAGGTTAGATTCAGGCACAAAGTTTTCCCAATGCTTTCCTTTTTGTCCTCTTGCTCCACTGGTCTTTACACCAGGGTCTCACGAGGCCGCACTTCACTTGTTCAATTGGGAGGTCCGTTCAAACGGGCGCCTGGGTGGAAGCCCCTGGTCCCGGAGCTCGCATTGTGATACAGGAAGATCTTCCCATTCCATCGCTATCCAGTGAAGAGGTTTTCATCAATCTGTACCGGCGTATGTTAAGACTACTGACTGTATTTCTCAGAGCTTTCCTATTCACTTTCACTAGCTGACTGGTTTCTGTTCCTTGAAAGCCACTCAGATGTCCATAGTACTTCGGACCACATCTCATGGAAGTACATATCGCGGGCCACGAAAGTTTTGAAAAGTCGGCCTCGTGTAAGTAAATGCTGATAATGCGGCAGACCTGTCTTGTTCATGCATCTCATATAATCCTTCGACCAAAGGTGGTGTAGGTGTTGCCCTCGATGCCCTTCACAAGCGAGTGAAAGTCCAGCAAGTGCAATCTCATCGCTACTGAACGTCCGTATGGTGTTGATCAGAGTAGCGATATCCAGTAAACATCCTGCAGTCCAGAAGTACTGCTTTATAAGTCTTGTTTAAACGTGGTGTATTCACCTTGATACTCCACAACTCGATCTTCGACCAAGCGCCTGTGCCAAGGATCTGGTATTGTGTTACTGACCCGATCACTCCCCGACCAATCACAGAAGCGAGATGTCGATTCGAACCTTTCACACCCAGGCTATGGCGACTTCCCAGAGTTCACTTGACAATTAAATATCTTCGCTGTGATCATTTACCTTCAAGAGAACTCATTTACTTTCAAACCATTCTTTGCCTCTTTAGATCTCCCAAAATGGTTGTTTGGCAACGCTTGATCCGGTTCGTAGCTACTGACGGCCGCACCTTGCGAGGAGAGCCTGTCCTCCCATTACCTGATTTCGATCTTGGTACCACCACAGCGGAAACGAAGCTTCAGGCGAAGGTCATTACCGGAGATGACTTGTATGATACATCTGGAGCTACCAAGGTCACTGAAGAGGTCGTCACGGTGAAGGAATTGCTGGGTCCGTTGACAAAATCAGACGTTCCCATCCTCAGATGTGTTGGCTTAAATTACGCAAAGCACAGTGAGTCTCCCGTTTTCTGGTTTGACCTTGTGTCTTGTTCAAATTGCTCATGGCAATTCCAGTCAAGGAAGCGGGCCGCTCGCCTCCTCCATTCCCCTTCATCTTCTTTAAGCCCACGCCGTGCATCACGGACCACGGCGCAGATGTGATCATCCCAAAGATTTGCCAGGATGACCAGGCTGATTATGAGGGCGAGCTGGTCTGTCACCTCTCCGAATTTAATAACCCTAAGTCTGTTTCTAACTCGCCTATAGTGCATCGTGATTGCCCGTGACTGCAAAGACGTCTCAGAGGCCGATGCGTTATCCTACGTTGCTGCATACACCTGCGGCAATGACATCTCCTCTCGAAAATTACAAAGAGATCCAGCCTTTGCAGGAAGGATTCCCCAATGGGGTTTCAGCAAGGGATTTGACACATTTGCACCATTAGGTCCAGTCTTGGTCAACGCCAGCTTGATCGAGGACCCCTCCAAGCTGCACCTGAAAACCATCGTGGATGGGAATGTGAGGCAGGACGAGAGTGTTGCAGATTTACTCTTCGACTGTGCGTATTTAATCTCATATTTGAGTAGTGGAACCACGCTGGAGAAGGGATCCATCATCATGACGGGCACACCTGGAGGCGTTGGGGCGGGTTTGAACCCTCCGAAGTATCTGGTTCCTGGAACGGTGATGGAGGTGAACATTTCAAAGATCGGAACCTTGAGGAACGGGGTCAAATTTGCTTGATGTACATAGCATTGGCCTGAGTATGTTGCAAAATGATGTAGTGTGCTCGCTTTAGAGTTGAATATTTTACACAAGATTTAGCACACAAACACGTAATGTGGCCGTGAGCTGTAATGTTTGAAAAGGGAGTAAAGTGAAGCCATGACGTTTATTAGATTACCGACCTTCCACTGAGTCGATTAGGACTCACCTGCTATAATCCAATGCAGAAGTGAGTTCCTCGACCACCTTAAGCCCCTAGCGGCAGTATCTTCTGAAAATTGCACAGACTACTGTTCGAGTGCTCAACGAGTAAGTAGTGTGGGACACTTCAGTCCTCAAATCGCCTCAATCTTGCACATCAAAACTGCCTACCTCTAACGATAAAAGGATGTACATTGAAGCCATATTACGACCATCAAATACCTAACCCATTGCCTGCCGTAGATGTTGATTTCCCTAGACCGTACAAGCCAGCCCACGATTTTTCTACCTCTTTCTCTGCATCATAGCCATATGCCCACCACTGAGTCACAGGGTCACTCCACTGATTTGCACTCCAGCTAAAACTCCTGCCTTCTACCTCTGGCCTCATCGATTCATCTCTCAGCCTCTGCTCTTCTCCATCTGGGAAATGCCACAGTTTACCGTTGAGCAGACTTGCCTGCTGCATTTGGCCGGACCGCTTCATCATCTCCATCTCATAGACTTTCAGTGCCGAAGGAACATGTTCTGGTGTATCGATGAGGGAGAGAACGGCAGCAAGTGCGGCGCCATCCTCCACCGCCATTGCTGCACCTTGAGACATATATGGTACCATGGCATGTGCAGCATCACCCATAATGACGACTTTATTGCTCGGCGCGATCCAGGTCTTGAGAGGGCTAGCACTCAAGAGGGGCCATTTAAGAGTGCTATCAATCATGCCAATGACTTTCGTCAGCTTTGGATCCCAGCCTACAAACTCTCTTCTCATCTCGTCAATGGCACCGGCTGCTTTCCAAGTGGTGAAATCCGAGGTGTCCACATGCGAGAGAACCATGTTGAAAGATTTCCCGGCCGCAATAGTGTATGACATGACGTGCCTGTCCTCTCCAATCCAGATGTTTAGCGAGGGTTTCTCGAGCAGCCAAGCAGTATCCGGATCTGCCTTCATCTTTTCCACGTCGACCGTTGCCCGATAGGCAGCGAAGCCTGTCGGCTTGACCACATTATCGACACCTCCTAGCAGGAGTTTTCTAGCCTTGGACTTGATCCCTAGTTGCAGATCAGCGATTGACACTCGAAATTCCGGTGCATTGATAGCTCACCATCTGCTGCCACAATCAAATCAGCAGAGAATACTTCCCCAGACTGAAGCTCAACACTTGGAGCGTCCAAGTCGTACTGTTCGACACGACTGGCGACCTTCACATCGACACCCAGCTCCAGAGCCCGCTTATACAGTGCCATATGGAAATGAGCCCGATGTACGACATAGTATGGAGCCCCAAAGTTCTGTCTGAAGTCTGGAACTAGTTTTGTGTAACCAATGGGGTTTCCATCTTCCCACCGCCGAAAGGTCATTCCGTTAGGCTCCACCACATAAGGATCGAGGAATGGTCCCAGACCCCAGGACTGAAGAAGCCGTGCCGAGTTGGATGGAATTTGTATGCCGGCTCCGACCTGTAACAACGTCAGACATATTTAGAATACTATCAGTCAGCGGACTTCACATACTTCTCCTAATTCTGTAGCCTGCTCCAGGACAACAACCTCATGTCCGCGTCGAGCAAGAGCAATTGCACAAGCCAGTCCGCCTAGACCAGCCCCTACGACTATAATACGAAGTTTAACTTGAGCTGGACGTGGAGGAACAGCTTTGCTCTCCTTCTTCCCCTTGAGACTGTTCAAGAATTGTAAAGATCGGGTTGGGTGTGTTGGACTATCGGTGATGACATGCCGTCCTGCTCGAGTATCGCTGTCATTTCGGTCTTTTTTGTCAGCGTCAGCGTCAAAGACGGATGCTTCTAGACTTGGTGCCATTTGGTGCAGGGGATCTTGGAGCAGGAGTGCTAGAAATATCAACAAATGATCAGCAACTAGGTAGCAGCGAGAGGAGCTGATACTGCGAATGCTAAAGCGCACTCATGGCCAACTATATTTTATTCACACCAAAAAGCTCGTTGCATGACATTCCCCGTAGTCACTAACATGTTCAGTGCACCTCGGGTGTTCACAGGATGCTAGTCCCCACTACCAGGCAAGCGAGGTCGCACATGACTAGGCTTTCCGATGTATCCCCTAGGCTCCCGCTCCGCATTCTTCCAGTCTGGGAGTAGGCAGGCAATTATGGAAACATATGAAGTTCCACAAAAGTGAAGCTTTCTATCGTTATTATGGACAATAACGCTCTATATAGCTCCTATCCGCCCTTGTCCAGCGATTTTTGTCAGAGTTCAATTGGCACATTAGCACAATTCCACAACGCCAGCAAGTTACCGAACTCTTCCAAGATCATATCCATAAGTCGTATTGAATACCATGGCGTCGCAGACCTTGACGGCTGCTGTTTCCAGCAATGTTCCTAATGGAACTGAGAACAGCCACAAGCTCTCCACCCCCACCGAGACTCTTCTCGCCGACCTTGAGGCCCAGAACACTAAGCCACTTTGGGCACAAATGAACAGACTCAACCCACCTTTACCCAATCCTACTGCAGTCCCTCATCTATGGCAGTACAAGAGCATCAGGCCACATCTGTTGCGTGCTGGCGAATTAATCAGTGAAAAGCAAGCTGAGAGACGAGTTGCTATGCTGGTGAATCCGGCTCGAGGTAGGTCCCTCCCCGTTCGGAACCCCTCTGCTTCGTCAAAACGCTGCAGAAAAAATACATTATACTGACAGTTGATGACTAGAGGCTCCCTACACGACCGATACTCTCTATGCTGGTCTCCAATTGGTCATGCCTAACGAGACAGCACCAGCACATCGTCACACTGCCTTCGCCATGCGTTTCATTATCGAAGGCACTGGTGGGTTCACTGCGGTCCATGGCCGCCGCATAGCCATGACACGAGGCGATGTCATTCTCACGCCAACCTGGAATTGGCACGATCACGGCAAAGATGGATCCGGACCCATGATTTGGCTTGATGGCCTCGATCTTCCAAGTTTTGTCCACTTCCCTGTCCACTTTGTCGAACACTACAAGGAAGCTAGATACCCAGCAAAAGATGTAGACACAAGTTCGAGCCAGATCGTGTTCCCATGGTCTAGGATGAAAAAGTCGCTCGATGAGGAAGCAGGCGACTGGGTGGCGAAGAGATACCTTCGAGCAGGTGGGCATGAGGTCTCTAAGTCGTTGGGCGGCGGTGCAGAGCGCCTGAATGCAGGCAAAAACTCACCAGCAACACAAGAGACCTCTTCGTCTGTCTACCATGTAATTGAAGGAAGCGGCTACAGCACCATCGATGGTGAGATCATCCAATGGAAGAAGTCGGACACATTCTGCATTCCTGCGTGGAAGGAGTATCAGCACTTTGCCAACGATGGGGAGACTGTTTACCTGTACCACTTTGATGACAAGCCTATGCTAAACGCTTTGGGCTTTTACCGAACCAAGGATACTGATATCGAATCTTTGGCCACACCTCACTGAGGGGGTTCTGATGGTGCACTAGCATTGGTGTGGTTCGCGTGGCCGAGTATATAGAGTGAAAAATCAAATGTACTTCCACCTTCTCGCGACAAGAAGTTTTTTCGTTCTCCTCCTTGACTCGCATAACGAATTGTCTGGAATCAAATGTCTACTATCTTTGTAAATCTACCGATGAGTAAGGCAGTGCTTTTACAGCTTCCCATCACAGGATGAAAGAGATCTGAGTAGCTGTTTTAGACGCGGAGGACTAGTAAGTGAAGTCAATGATGTGTCCATCAGGGATGGAGTGAGAACGGCTCCTCGTCCGAACGACTTTCTTGTTTCGTCCCCCGTGATCTCACGTCTCCATGCTACCTCGACTGTGACGAGGGAGAGTTGAAATACAATGATGAGGGTTCGCACTGCAATCAAAAGTCGGTGCCGATGCGTTCAATGCAATGAGCTTTGTGATGTGACAAGTCACGGCGCTGTGGCTGGTGGCTCTCTGGTGGACCCAAGAATAACCTTAAATTTAACACCAACCTTAAATCTGCCTAGCTCGATTGCTTTTTTCGATAAGAATTGGATTAAGCGAAAGGCCCCTTCTCGACCGCAGACGCCATGTTTTCTAAAGCCCCTGGATTCGCCTGGGCGCTTCCTTATCAAGATTTGCTTACCACAAAAAGATAGCAGAAGTCAGCCACATCACTTTAATGCAGGAACCAGATCGCGGACGATGCAGGCCCGTTTTAAAAATTGTTGGCTGGCAGCCAAAGGGGCGTTGACTGTGCCTGCTTGGCTACCTTGGCTCCTGCCCCTTAAGGCCGATAATATGCAAGTCGTCTCTCAATCCTTGAGAAAAATGAGATGATTCCATGGTTTGCGCTTCAGAATATATGCACGTCTGCCGTCCTACCCTTTCTATAATTGTGGACCCCTATTCTCTCATACTAAAGAAAACGATATCTCGCATTTTGTAGTCAGCCAAGTTCTTATTCGCAATGGAGAGTTTCGGACGATAGCCTTGGTGAATCACCACCACAATGTTTGCACCACGCCGTGTCGGGATTGCCTTGGTGGGCGCTGTGGTGTTTATCTTATACGGACTCTGGTTCACTTCGACAGGAGACCTTTTCGGTATTCCAGCACCTATCGATTCGAAACAGACAAGCCCCGCAGCTCCGATTCCCGATCAGCACTCTTCATCGAACATTACAAATGCGCTCCCATTGGAAGAATGGGACATAGAGGGACATAATGGTCTGTCGCCTCTATGTCGGCAAACCAAATGGACTGAAGGACTTTGGCTCCATTGTCATAATTACTGCGGACCGAACAAAACATCTGTATGTGGAGGGTTGAACAATGCCCGCAATCGGATTCAAACCTGCATACGACTGGCAATAGACGCAGGCGCTGGACTTATTCTTCCCTCTGCGACCGAGAGAGACGAGGATCACTTGGTAAAGACAAATGGTGCTGTGCACGTCTGTCCCGAAGTTTTCTTCAACACGGAATACCTCCAAACTTCCATGCGCGAGCAGTGCCCTCAGTTCAAGTTGCGAATGTGCGACGATCGGTCAGGCATCAAGCACGTCCTTGAGACGCCCAAACGACATTATCTAGATGCAGCACATAGCAACGGAACATTCCTCCAATATGTCGAGGAAGTATTCCAGAGAAGCCCTCTCAACTTAACGGATGTGAGCGCCAAAAATCCTGCGGTGGTGAATTTTGGCGATTCGTTTATTGGGTGGAATTACAGAAAATCTGGCGAGGTTAGTGATCAATTCTGTCCCTTTTCTTTCTAAGACATTCAAGCATTCCAAGACTTGGTATCCTGAGATCTTCCGTGGGATATAAACACGACCCAATGTTCTTGGAAGAGATGAACTAACTCTAAAGCTTTGTACAGCTGATGACTCTCCGGAAAGCATTATTCAAGGTGATCAAGTTCAACCAAGACTTGTTGAATCTGAGCGCAAGGATAGGCCAGCATCCCAAGTTAAACAATGGTGCATACATTGGGGTTCATCTCCGAGGAGAGAAAGACTGGCCCAATGAGTTTGGGGTCGTTGCGGATCAAATGAGATTTTATGTGGCGGAAATTCAACGCATCCAGAAAATAGTGTCATACAATCTCAAGACCATCTATGTCAGCGTAAGTTCTTCGACCTCGTCAACCGGGCTTCCCTTGCTCACACCTCAAATAGTGCGGCGACGAAGGTGCGATCCAGCGGTTCAGGGATATCCTCAAGCCACTGGGATTTACAGTAGAATCAAAGTCCACCTTGCTAGCTTCCTCAAACAGCACACTCGCACAGGTAGAAGCACTAGCATTCGACCAGAAAGCCATAGTCGAGTACCAGACTCTTGTCGACGCTCGATTTTGGATGGGAGTTGTTATGTCTTCGATGTCGTCTTTGGTCGCCTATACCAGGTCAATTGACAACGAAGAAGACTACTTTTCGCAGTATATCTTCCCAGGTAGTACTCGGAATGGTGCTGAGAGAGCATATCCGGTAGCTCCTGATATGAAGGGAAATAGCAACACGAAGTTGATGGTTGTGAATGGTGTTGATATCATGGATTCGTTTCCGTGATATGTAGCGTTTAAATTTTCTTGAACATTGGGAAGTCATAGGATATAAGGTCATCATGTAGCGCGGTGTTTGGCGTTTGGATCATGCCACTGCAGAAGCATTAGACAGAGCATTTAGATGTGTAGAATGAAGCTATATTGTAGGTACAGAAACGTTCTCGTGGAGCGCGGCAATAGAATCTATGATTCGCAAAACCACGCTTCTCTCAACTTCTAATCAATTGTGAGATATTGATCTGATCGTATTCTCCACAACGGCTCCCTGATGTAAACAAACCTAACTCTATTAAACGATGCAGATCACCCTTCTGCAGGTCAAGCAGGCATCAAGCATCCTGGGTTCGGTGTCGGTCCGGACATAACCAAAATACGGAGTTCGCTTCCACCTGTTCCATTCCGCTGTGCTGAAGACCCCTGCCAATGACGCGGACCGAGATCAGATCAGAATTTAAAGATCCCAGAAACATCCCCGACATACAACACAATGGACAACGTTTCGATTCCTCTTCAGCGCCCATGTTCCTTCGACCCATAGCCCGGTCACCATGGCGAGTCCGTCGCATTTGTCTCCAGCCCTTAACACAGGCGCAAAGTCAAAATCACAAACCCAGAAGCATACACAATGACACCCCGCCCTTCCCGACAATCCCAACATGTCCCTCGCCATCATGCAACTGCAGGGCCATGCCTGCGATGCCGGAAGGTCTTCCGATCGATCACACGAAGTCACTGAATGGGACAATGGCGCCGTATGCAGAGCAGGTACTAATTTGTACCGGCAAGGACGATTGGCTGTCAAAGATTGAAGATGAGAATTCAGGGGACAATCTGGCGGCGGATATCAAGGAGTTAATGGGGAGAGGCGGGATGTTTTCTGATGTATGTTTTCCCTCCCAAATACATATCTCCAAGAACTCTTCTTCGACCGGGGTTTCACTTGTCCGTATACTGACTGACATTGACCACAGCCCTACCACAACGTCTCCATCCTCAACTCCTCCTTCCCCTCCACCATCCCCGCCCGCTCCGAAATCCAAAGCACATCCGCCTACCTCGTCCCCAGCTTCAAATACATCCCCTTCCTCCCCCGCGTCTCCTTCGACTCCGTACAAGCCCTCGTGAAAGGCTACCTCCTCCCCACCAAACTGCACCCCGCGCACGACAACCTCTCACCCATCCATAAAGACCGGCTGTTGCGCAGTGAAGACCAGGGGAGGATGTTGTACGGCGTGCAAGATGTGAAGGATGTGTTGGTGCTGGTTTGTGGGCATGGAGGTCGGGATATGAGGTGTGGGGTGCTGGGACCGGTGTTGAGGGAGGAGTTTGAGAGGGAGCTTGCGAGCAGGGA
This sequence comes from Cadophora malorum, assembly GCA_017365405.1. NCBI lineage: Eukaryota > Fungi > Ascomycota > Leotiomycetes > Helotiales > Ploettnerulaceae > Cadophora > Cadophora malorum. The sequence goes on along the minus strand of JAFJYH010000150.1, from coordinate 95,409 downwards.
TTTTACGGTTTTGAAAGACCCTGTTGAGATTCATCATGAGACGCTAGATCAGCCTCATGAGATCGGAACCCGAAATGAGGGCGGGGAAGCGAAGTCTTCGGCGAGAGTTGGTCTGATCAGCCATATTGGAGGACACAAGTTCGCTGGAAATGTGATCTTGTATATACCACCTGGAGCGAAGACTGCGGATGGGAAAGCGCATGAGCTGGCGGGATGTGGCATTTGGTATGGGAGGGTGGAGCCGAGGCATGTGGATGGTATTATTAGGGAGACTGTGCTTGGTGGGCGGGTTATTGAGGATCTGTTCCGCGGTGGCATCAGACAAGGAGGGGAAATTCTGAGGCTGTGAGACACGAGAAGACAGGATACACTTAGGGCTATGTGATGGAGATCTTGAAAGACCAGAGACGATTGTTTAGAGCGCAAGTCTAAGGCTTTGTACATATTGCATGTAAGAGTAGGAGATTAGACTCGCCTCTTATGTATCAATGAGTCAATTATCTTTTTTGGTACGAGGAACAGATAAGAACTCTCCTATTCATGTTCAAGCACAAAACAAGATTCAGTCTGGAGGATGATACCCAATAGACATATAACAAATGCAGCCATAGGTTCTCGGTGTCATCTTCAGGCATTACTTCTGACTGTATTGAGTTCAGATCACACAACGCTATTAGTGGTGAAGAAGTGAAGAAGTGAAGAAGTGAATGGCCTTTTCTTCTTATAACAAGGGCAACAGGAAATTGCGACATAAAATGTTATTTGGACATCCTGACCAGAAGGGACCTTTTGCAATCGAAGTCTCTTTCCGAAGTCCACGGTTGCAAATGGGACAGCTTCTTACACCCAGTCCAAATACCTGATATCTGGTGAAGGATGTGGTTCACTATTGACCAAATGTGTTAAACCAGTACGAGGATATTAATAATTGAATTTCTTACTAGATCGGCGAAAAGGAAACTGTTATCAAATTGGGAGGTTAAATTTCCTCAATGATCCGGCTTTCCGAAGCCCGTAGATAGAGGCCCGTGACTGTAAGCAATTTACCATCAGCAGTCCATAGCTAGGAACTAATAATTGCCTATGAATGATCAAAAAGAGGCTGGCAATGAATTAAAGTCGAAGGAGAACGTAGTTCATTTTGTTGACAAACAAGACAGGGGCTTGCCAAGACATCAAACATTCAAGCGAGACGCCCCGCAAAGTCTTCGAACATCACTTCATCTCCGTTTTGCCTTGTCTACGAATGTTGGACGGCTGTCTGGGCCATGAGATGCGCAGACTCTAATTGAATTGTGGGGTATAGACCTAGAAGTAGCATCTCGTCGGCGAAGTGCTCCCTCATGGCTGGACACCCTGTACAACTGAGGAATGCTCACGGCAAGGCTGGGTGAAATTTACAGGTGAGCCTTCAAATGCCCGTGTATACAGTTGACAAGGAATGGCTGACATTTGAGATTCTCTCATCTGTAGATAAGAGCTGTCCAATACACTTGAAGGCCCGTCGCAACTGCTCGCGGTCAGGAGAGACAGGAGCAGCCAAACTATCCTGGTTAATTCATCCGAGCTCAAATCTTACCGACTACATATAGCTACTTCCCGAGTTTCAGGCGTTGTAATGTAAGTGAGCTTATTGTGTCATGATGAAGCCTTCCTGGCCAATGTCTCCTTCACCCTTTAAAGTCATCGACGATGTATCTTTTCTCGATTTTCCGCGCCTTTGCTGCTAAAACCTTCGTACTTACTACTTATACTTTCATAAGGAATATTCCATGAGTCCAAGAGTTACCTCTTCATGTTCCTGAGTGGCTCATACTGTAAATCTTAGATGGCAAGGCAAGTTCCGTTAGTCACCCTGGCGCGGACCCATTTTCTGGAAAATAACGAGCTCCAGCGCGGAAAGAAGTCCTCATCTCTAGTTCACCAACACATGTAACTACGATCTCACGGTACATAACACATCCAATGGGACTATAAATCACCAGAGCTTTGCAGCGCCTTAGCAGCGCAAATACTCGAGAGCCTGATTTTCTTCAGCGAGCAACGTCACAGTCCAGGAATCTCGAGCACGACGTGACGCTCTGACGAGCACGAAGCCTCACGACATTGCGAGTAGGAGGACGAGCACATCGGCAACTCTCCGTATATTCCAGGACAAATCTGTCTTTGTCATTTAACCACATTGTAAGTGAAACTCCATTGTTCCCTGCGTGAAATCCTCGTCGGGGACTCGCTTAGAGCACCATATTTAGTCTCTGGATGTGTTTCTTTGTTCCATTGTCACGACGAGTTCACCTTCAAGATATTCACCACTTCAACCTCAAAATTTGATGAGTCAAGAGCCCCGCTTCAAAACCAAAATGCTATCATCGGTCACGCACAATAGCAATGGCTTTGCGAAGCCCCGCGAGCCTTGCTCACATTCATTTCGTCCGCGATTGCAATCTCTTCCTGTTTCTCTGTTCACACACAGCGTCAAATCTGACCCCTATTTCCGCAGACCATCGCACGACTTTGCCTCATTGTTACACACGCAATTCTGGCAAGATCATAACGAAATGGCTACTGTAACTAGCAGTACAATGAAGACACAAGGTCTCACTCCTCCAGATACGCCTCCTGCTCTCAGCATGAAGGCAAAGAAGCAAATTCCCGCGACTCCTCCCAGCGAGCGTCGCTCTGCTCGCACTCCTAAGCCTACCGGTAAGTAATTTCGCTCAATATGCGCGTTCTTGATACATCTATGGTGCGACAAGAACTCAGCTAATTGGCCACCTCAGAAACGGTCCCCGGGTTCAGTACACCCACGAAGTCTCAGAAGGCACTGATCACCCCTTCTCCAAGTCCTCCACAGGTCTTGGCTGTCAAGAAGCTGGTCGCAAATGATTCTAGCGAGAGTGCCGAACACGGCAAGAGCGACGAAGCCGGAAAGGCAGCTACTCCTGCACCCAAGCTGAAGCTCCGATTTGCACGGAATATCGTTCAAAACTGGCAGTCCACCAGAAGCGACAGCACTGTCTCCCCCTCTCCACCTGTTTCAACTGAATGTACGATCGTCACTTCGGCTTCAGCAGCAAAGACAGGCAGCAATGCGAAACCAACCGCTGGGCTCAACACCGTAAAGACCTCGCAATCGAAGCCAGTCACAACAGCTGCTCCCATGAGCTCTTCCGATTCAGGTTCCACCGCTGTTTCCGACAATATCCTTCCCAGCATCGAGAATGCCCCAGAAGATGAAGTCGAGGAGTTCGACATCCTAGTTGCTGCCACGAAGAAGAACCCAGCCAGATCTGCAAAGAAACCTGCCACTAAGCCCGTACCAAAGAAGAACGCATCCAAGAAAGCCGTTCAAAAGCCCGAATCGAAGACTGATACGCCATTTCAAAAGAGCTCCCAGAATTCGGACTCCCCTCCAAACAACGAGACTGCCAACGAGGTCGCAAAGGCAGCTGCAGCATCGAAGAAGCGCAGATTTGGGGCTACAGAGTCGACCAATGACAAGGATATTGCCAATGGCCGCCCTGCGAAAGTTCAGAAGGTCTCTCCACCAGGTCGCAAGCCAAACGTAGTCGGCCCCGAGCCCATTGTCGAAGTCATTCCTCCCGGACCCGACGAAACTGAGTTGACCGCCTGGCTCTTCGCATATGGCAAGGAAGGCAGTGAGAAGTACTTGAAGGAGAAATTCCCAAGATGCAACATTGCGGCGTAGTAAGTATCCAATCTGCTCTTGAACACATTGACCCTCGATACTGACTCTTTTTAAGCGGTTACGGGAAGCTCAAGAACTACAAGTTCGTCCTCCATTCGGATGGCTATGCTAAGGCTATCGACGAAGATGGCAGCGAGCTCTATGGTGCAATCTGGAAGATCCCCGAGAAGATCCGCGCGACTTTGGAGCAGAAGGCTGGCAAGCATGGCATGAAGATCACCCACGTCCACCATATTCAGCCAATGCGCAGACATCCTGACTTCGAGGTAAATTGCTGGTCTGCTCCTTGGGTATCTCACGCCGAGCCGCTCAAGTGCTGGATGGGAGTCTGCGAGAAGTTGGACGGCAAGGAGGAGAAGGGCAAGGAAATTGTTGAGGATGACTTTTTCAAGCGTCGTGGCATCAGTAGGGTGGTCATGGAGATGGAGATGGCTGGAGTTCCCGGGGAGTACTTGCGGAAATATATTCGTCCCTGGATCCCTGCTCCCAGAGATGCGTTCGATACTGGGTACTTCATCGACTCGAAGAGGGTCAAGCCACCGAAGAAGAAGTAGATAGCTTTATGTTGTATTCTTGGCCGTCAGTTATCACAGTTGTAGTCTAAAGGGCACAATTGGAACTGTATAGGAAGAACAGTGGTGGATTGTATCACTCTTTGGCATTGGGTTACGGATGGATATTCGAAGCAGGCTACTTTACAGCTTGCAAATAGACTTGGAGTCTTGGTAGCCCTGGCGCAAGCTTGTGCCACATATAGAATTGGAATTAAACTAGAAGATATTGCTCTCCCATTGGCTATACAAATGTGAGCCTAGTTTCTCAACACTTCACTTTCTCTTTACAATACCAAAAATCTCTACTTTCCAACCATATACTCCCACGCAACCAAAGCATGCGACATAACCACATCCAGAAAGTCCTGCACGCTAGCCGACTCATCCTTCGCCGCCATTCCCTCCGGCGACACCCTAAGAGCCTGAACCTATACGCTGGCATTCTTCTGCTACTAGCTGACGTTCATCTTGACTCTAGATTACTGTTTGAAATAATAAAAATCGCCCTTGTCTAGAAGGATTTTGGTGGTAAGACGTCTTTGTTGGGCTTATATAAGTGTATTTTTCTCGAAACTTCGACGATCGGTAAAAATCTTCGAAGAAGTTGTTTTGTCTTCTATAACACTTCCTGAAATACTGATCAAATACTTTCGAAAGAGTGCTCCACAAATCTTGATGTTAAATGCTGTAGAAGTTGAGCGCCCAACCAATGCGTAAGCAGTCGGAGATTACATCAGGCTCAGGGAAATCGAGCCTCGCTTTTGTGAGTGACACACTAACAACACAAGATATAAGGCTCTTGAGGTCTGGACTGGTAACGGCAACCATGTAAAAGCCTTTTCTTTCTGCCTGGAGTTGTAATGTCGATCTTGCATGCGAATTGATACTGCTTCGCCTCCTGTCGTGGGCACTTGAGGTTGGCCAGCCAAGCAAGGCGTAATGGCCACATGAGGCTGTAGGGGATATAATCTGCCGTGGGACTTAGCCCGGTACCCCATTCGCCCTTTCCAAGGTTAATAGGACCAGCCATAAAGTAGGCAGCTTCTGATCCGCTGTACAGCGAAGCCATGGAGACTTGAGTATTTATTAGTGTCTTGCGTGTCGTTATAAAGCTTGCTACCTGGAACAATATCATTCAACGTCGATTGTCTGTACTCAACGCATCCGAGCCGTTGTTACATCTCTGCTGAACCTCGCATCACCATGAATGCAACTTCTTTACATGACAATCTTAACGCTGACGGTAACCACGAAAAAAATGGAACGAGAACAAGTCTAAACGAGTCGAGAGAGTCGGTTTCGGAACAATCAGAACGAAGCGGACTGGCGTTACAATACGCCAGTCTATTTCCTCGTATATGGCGAAAAAGCACGACTGACAGCAATATGAGTCTACATGGTTTCCGCCGATTCAAGACTTCTCATCTCGTGAATCTTCGTTTCATGGAAGAAGAAATCGCTAGGATCGATCACGAGATATATCAAGCAGGGCTTCATCTTGGCTTCCAGATAACGGAGAGGGATAGGCTTGGCTTAGGGACAAGCAAGCTAGACGTGGAGTTCCACAAGCTTGAAGAATCAATCACCCGGCCTTTAGTTTTACGCCTAAGAACTATGCTCAAAGACTATGGTTGGTCAACCTAACTTCGAATATGGAGAACTATACGGTCGGCTGACAAGTGGTTGAACAGATCAAGCATTGGGGGCCTTCAATCAGATAGTGAGCATGGAGACGTTCTCGTTGGCAGATGACAGAGACGAATCTAGTCAAAGAGATGACCTTACTCCACGAGAGATATGTGAAACGAGGCTTTTGCGAACTGATCTGGGCCCCCGAAGAACTCGAGATCCGTTGCAACGCCATATACACAAGATTATCCGCAGCATGAGGGTACGTAGCTTCATGAAAAGCACGGAGAGCAGATCGTGCGATACCGAGACCGGGTCTAATCGTTACCGACGGAATAAGCCATTCAGCGCGTGTCTCGACAGTATCTTGATTGCTGGGATCATCGGTAGATTTGTGGTTGCCCTCTTGACTGCCTCGTTTTTGATTGTGCCTCTGACAATCTCGGTATATCAAGAAAGCAGACCGGCTCAGCTGTGCACCATTGGTATTTCTGTCTTGGTATTCACAATGTTGGTTTCTTTCTCAATCTCAACCAGCAATCATGAAACTATGGCAATCTCTTCTGCATATGCTGCGGTTCTGTCGGTTATTGTATCTAACGGGTTTGCTTAAATATTCGACATAAGCCCTCTCGTTTGAATTTCTTGGTACAAAGGTATAGAACAAATTCAGATTTCTTGGAAGCTAGCTAAGGGACCAATAATTATTACTTCTACAAAGTACACTGCTACAATCCTCGATTAGTACATGTTTTCAACAGCAAAATCTATTCAACGATGATGGAACGGTCCGGACATTGATCCTAGAAGGTCGTAGTCTTTAATGTGCTGGCAGGACTTGGCGTCGGTGGCGTCAGTATCTCCCGTCAAAGCCATCGGGACTTCAGCGATGAAGTTCATTCCGTGGTAAGAGATGATCTCCGAAAAGAAGTATAGACCTGCTAGACACTTTCTTTCGTGCATTCGCTAATTTGTTTAGTGAAAGGGCATAATTTAGTCTGGGCGTAGGAAGGTCACCTTCATAAATGCTAATTTTCCAAAACCCTCCACAACGTTCTAATTCGTTGCCAGGACAAGCAGTACTACAGTTCCCGTCCTCCTGAGGCACTGAGTATGGCCAAATGGTATCTCCACAATAGCATTGATTGCCTAAATGGCTGCAATTAATACCTCTAATAGCGACCAGATCATGGATGGAAAACAAGCACTCACCATTTTCCAGCCCCATATACGTAGAATTATGGCCATCACAGAAAATTGCACACGCCAATACAGTATTGTTGTCAATCTGGAGCTGGGCACTATTGTTTCCAATCACTGTACGACTTTCGTTGTCCGTATAGCAACCTTTATAGCTCCAACCATCTGTTGCTGGCTTCAATGTTGTGGTCGGAGTAGGTTGATTGTTTATGTAAGAAGTAGATAAAGAGCTGGTAGAGGTATTGTCGGCAGAGGTAGTTGTCGTATTCGCCACAGGCTGTCCTGATTCTGGAGACTTGTGCCTAGGTAAAAAGTTAGTTTAGTAGTCAGATCATTGCATAGATTCGCATATGCTAACCGGGTTCCATTTAGGTGTCGAGAAGAGGCAAGTACAATGACAACAATGATACCACAAACGATCAAGGAGGCAATGCCAACTACAACTCTACCCCGAGGGTTTCTGATCAACGTCGAACCCCAGCCGATGTGCTTGTTGCGGGGCTCCTCAATGCTGAGAACTTTGAGCAACGGCGGGTGTACTTCAGGCTGCTGTATACAAGAGTCGGAGATAGATTGAGAGCCTTCCGCAGCTATATCATGGTCTGATGCACCATTAGCCTCATCCAAATGCTCGTCCGTCTCTTTGGCACACCGTCTGCTTGGGTACTGAAGTCAGGGTTTACTGGAAGGGTCGTTGAAAGTGGGTAAATGGGAGCTTTCCATTGTCAATCGCATATTCCAATCTCTAATGCATCACAGGGATAGGAAGGTCTTTATGGACGAGGGCACCGTTCAAGGTTATGTAGATTAAGCTGACTCACTTCTGTCAGAAAAAATTCCACTCAATTCTTCCAACTTCCCCGGATTCATTGTGCGTAGGAACTCTCTGCCAAATGCAGCTGCATTGCCTGCGGTCGTTCCCTTCCAGTCATCGTTCTTGTGCGAGTCTGCATAGTCTGCAATACCTCGCACGACAAGGCACCGACTGCTGAGACTGATACCAACAGCCTCCACCTCAAAGCAGTACGCATCACTGCATTTTTGACTTGTGCTATCTCGCTTCTTGCCATCCTGTATCACAGCATTTCCACTAGCAACGGTGCCCAAGTGAAACTGGAAGTAATTTTTCGGCCTCGTGTCTTTATGCTCCGTTCGTTTTACCAGTTGTTGGGGGTCGCATTCGCGACATTCGGAGTTGTATTCTCCTACGTGATTGTATCCGGGTCGAAAAAGTCTGTCTTTCTCAGGTTTTCGATATGCGAATGTAGATTCGGTCTCAGACCCCTCGATCCGCAGTCCGTCTAGGCGAGATACATGAGATGGGAAGTCGGTTTGTCCTAGCTGATGGTTCGAGATCAGAATCGTAAGTGCTTGCTCGATGTGATAATCGAGGTTACTACACAAAAAACTGATTAACGAAATAGCCAAAAGTGTCTTGCCGAGCAGGTAGTAGATCAAAATGCTAGGAGTTAGAGATGCCATACTTGACTGAGCCAAGATGCTCGAATGTGTTATCCGGTTTCCAGCGACCGTGGTCGTGCTGAACAACTGATGGACCTCCATCTTTGTGAAACCCTACAACTACATCCCCAAGGTAGATGTCTTCTCTCACATTCCGAGGAAACTTCCTGGGTACTCCACCACCAATTCCAACGAGTAATGTGATCTTAATGTTTGGGAAGGTGGAAAACAATGGCCCGGCAAGATGGCTGGAGTTGACATTTCCAGAACGCCCAATCGGCAGGCATGCCATGACCACATGATGTCCTGCCGATTTGCCACAGATGTACGTGTTACTGTCATACCGAGTGTCGAAAGATGGTGCGTCATGTTCTTCGTCCAGCATGAGTCGGGCTGCCAAAAGCTCTGGGTCGTGCAGCGCACACAACCATGCAACATTGTAGTCTCTACACTTGAAAGATACATTTTTCCTCTCAATTTTGAGCCTCGGAATTGACGTCGTTTCTTCCATAGTTCTATTTAAGATCTGAGAATGTCGAAACAGAAAGAACCTCAGTGACAGACGATCTTGTTGTAACTGAGAAAATGAATCACCTACTAGGTGTGACTAGATAGCGCGTTGCACGAACGTGGAATGTCATGTCGTGCAACCATATAATTAAACCGGGTTTTCGCACGGCTGCGCCCCGTCGCCCGGTGTCTTCGACATAAATTTAATCCAGGGGCCAACAGAGCCTTGCAGTGGGCGAATAACGCTGTCGATGAGCCACACTCTGAGGAAGTCCTTAGGTAGGGTGAATCCTAGTGTATCTGTTCAAGCAAAAAGAGCCTTGCAAAGCCCCAGTCGAATTGGGCTCTTGACTTGACTGAACGGAGCATTTCGACTGTGCAGTTGGTAAGATTTTATGAGTCTGCTCCTGAAGCAAATCCTTATTCAGGGCTCCCTATCAGCTTGTAACTTCCCAGAAGCAGGCAATCCAAGTCAGCGATCCCCCAAATCATCCTTCTCAAGGGTGATTTCAAGCAGCAAGCAAATACCTTCGAACCCAGAAACGTAGAGGCATGTCCCTCTTTACTCTCAGATATCAGAATGCTTCCTGCCTTTCCTGCGTTGGGACTTTACAGCATATCCTTGCACAAAGATCCTGAATTTCCAACTTAGGAATGTCTCCCCTTCAAATCGACCGAACTCCGCCGCCGCCACCAGTTGTCAAATGATTCACGCCCGCAATGAGGCTATCACACCACTACATGCGGCTCTTGAGCGACAGAGCAATGATCTCAAGTGTGATGTCGATACAAGCAAGGATGTGATGACAGAAGCGGCTTAGAGGTCGTCACGTAGGTGTTTGGGGTCGGTCCTTGAGTGAGAAGTTGTAGAGATCTGACTGTCGAATTGGGATAGCACGAGTAACTCTTCAGTTGCTAAATCCGTAACTTTCAATTTGTTCGATTTTACTTGAACTTATCTGAAGCATCGAATAAGTTTTCCCCTCTTGATTCGAAGTATACCCTGAAGAGGATCAAGATGGATGAGGTGTAGCTCGGCCTTGAAGTGAAATTCATAGCTCGCAACAATGGAGGTGTTGGTGTCAATTTAGCTCATACAGTTGAAACACGATGGGGGAGCTGACTCCTTTGTCAGAACCAAGATCGAATTCAAATCCTATTGCCTAAGGCGTATGCATCGCACTGTGGGTATCTGAGAAGCGGTAAACCATAATGTACAAAGTCTAGATGAGAACATATAATGAACAGATCATGCTCAGCCCCAGGATCATCGAACACCAGAAACAAACATTGTTGAGAACTTGCTTTCCCTTCACCCATTTCGTGCGCTGGAGCATAACGATGGGAAGTTGGCTCATCTGAGCGATGAACCCATATCCGCGAATCTTTTTGGTGATACAGGCTAGGACGATCTCATGACCGATGGCGCTGATGAGGAAAGTGATGAGCGTTGCTAGTGGTCGTCCGATGTGAGGACGTGAAGCACTATAGACGTGTCGTCGGAAGAAATGATGGACGGGGATGTTCCATTCGCGAGAGAATTCTAGCCAGTCTGTGCTATTCCACCAGTCAGAGTAGAAGTGTCTGTCTGCGAAGCCTAGATACACTTGTTAGCTCTAGTATGCCAAGGCTCGAGGAAAGTACTCACAGGTAATTTCTGCACATGCTCCGAGAACATACTCAAAGATGACAAGGAATACCAGAAGGAATGTGATCATGAACGGGAATAGAAGCATCGAAATGGATTCCGCAAGGATGAGAGCTGTTTCCGAGAAAGAGCTGACGGTTTCAAGACGGACAGCTGATTCGGTCATCACGGGAAGGATAAACTCTTCCGACGTGATAGTGAGCAAGAAGATGACTCCAAAAACGGCCAGGACCTTGTATCCAAGTTGTGACCAAACGATGCCGTCTGTTCGTGGATACTCTAACTCGTAGCAAAGTGTAGGACAGCAGATGTAGTCGACATAGTTTCCCCAGGTCAGATTCTTCGGGTATGTAACCGAGCCCATGGGAGATGTGAGTTCTATGGCCAGGTCCTCTCGGAGACGGGCGAGATCTGATTTCTCGTCGGCATCTTTCTGCAACTTCTCTTCAGAACTCGGCATATGACCAGCACTTGGATATTGGTATACTGGAGCTTTCGAGGCTGTAGATGGCTCATCGAGAGCTTGCAGCCGTCTTTCTGTTTCGCTCAGGTGACCATTGTAGAAAGCGTACGAATGCATTTTCATAAGAAGCACAAACGTGTGCAAGATCAAGAACACCTGGGCCGTCCAAGTCCATTCACGAAGAAATGGTATACTGGCAGCTGTTAGATATGGTTCGGTCCTTAAGAGAGGAGCACCTACGCCACCCAGACAGAGAACCAGACTGCCTGATAAAGACTCTGAACAGCCATGCCACCTCCCACCCATCCCAGTCCGAGGGCTTTTCCGGGTTTGCTCCTGAATAGCCTATGTAGCGGCAAGCTCAGCGCTGTGGTGAGCACCATCAATCCATCTGCCAAAGCCAGTTCCCAAACCTTGACTGTGAATAGCCCCCATATCTGCACTCTCATAGGATATCCGGTATCTTTTATGTTGCGCAACATCGTCGTAGTAGCCATGATTGTAAGTGCAATCCAGAATAGGATGTAGAAGCCTTGAAAGTCTCGATAATCGCTATTAGGATCGAAATGGGAAACTCGCGATGCATATTCGATTGTAGGGAACAGTCTGCGCCTTTGCTGGGCTCTGACCTGCTTGCGCGCAGAAGAAATCGACTGTACTGAAGGAGGAGCATCTGCCGGTACGGGTGTCGACCGCCCACTGGTGACGTTAGAAGAAGCAGGAGAATGGGGCGAGCATGTTTACCTCGTCTGACCGGATGCGTTTTCGTTCTGTACAGCATCCTTTGGTTTCGAAACGGTGAGGCGCTCTTCACTGAGAGTTCTCAGAACAGCTGGGTGTCCTGGTTTCGTAGCCCGAGGTCGAAGTATATGATCATGGTGGCCATTGCCATTGCCCATGAAATCAGAGGAAGTGGACATCTCGGTCGCAACTGTTGATATGCGGCAAGTTCGGAAGTCTGCGGCTGATGGACCTGCTGTCTAACAGTCGTGCCGAAATAAGATACTTCAAGTAAACCCGCGATCCCTAACAACCAAAATGGGTTTGACGAGTTGTTTGGTCCTTATGTGAAAGAATAGGGCATCTATCGTGAGGAACAAGAAGACTGGTCATGGATTTATAGGTAGTTTGTGACAGGTGTCGACTTTATAAAGAGGCCGATCAAATAGAGAGGAGATGATGTGAGAATGCCGAAACCGATGCCAATGTGATCAACGCCATACGTGCATGTTGCTTTCGGTGGTGGATGTTTCTCAATACCTAATGATGCGAGGCTGTCCAGGTATTTACTTGGAGCGAAAGGAGAGGCGCGGCTCGCAAGCCACAACATCATCGGCGACTTTCATTGGTTGCAGGCCAAGACCTCTGGGAAACATTGAAACCCTGTTTGGCCAAGTCGGGCAGGATGCGAGCCCCCCACTAACTGTGTTTAAACATTGTTGTAACTTATTCAAAGTTGCGAGAAGTATAGGATTCCATTGATTCCGGATGGATTGGTGATAAAACACATGTGATATGTTGAATGTTCTCGGAAAGTCTTGTGACATCGAAAGACATGGATTTATTTCCAGGTCCAAAGCACCTTCTGCCTCGTTATCGAGGCGCTAAGTCGTTCTGAGCTAAGGACGGGGAAAGACCTCCTGGGCCAGATGCTTAACGATTGCTGTCAACAGAACAGAACAGAAGTCGCAACATCCAGATCCATGCAAAGCAGCATAAATTTATCCGCACTTTCGTTCTGTATTCCAGCTCCACGACTTGGTAAACCCCGATCATCTGCCCCATCGCGGGCTTTAGACCGCCAATATGAGCTCCTGTGAGGCCTGAAGACCCCTCCAAAGTGCTCAAAACTGACTACGACATAGTAAAGCAATTCATCCGTAACGTGCGGGCATCCAAGACCATTGCGGACGAACGAGCGGTCGTACAGAAGGAGAGCGCCGCAATTCGAGCCAGCTTCAGGGAAGAGAGTGGAGACTCCAATGTCAGGTAGGAGGACAGTTGCTATGGACGGTGAAAGCAGCCGCTGATATACGCAGGCGGAACAATGTCGCAAAGCTGCTATATCTGTTCACTCTCGGGGAGCGGACTCATTTTGGCCAGATAGAGTGTCTCAAGCTCCTGGCTTCACCTCGATTCGCCGACAAGCGGTTAGGATATTTGGGAACAATGTTGTTGTTGGATGAGAATCAGGAGGTCCTTACGCTGGTCACAAATTCCTTGAAGAAGTACATCTCACTTTCCTAATCCATAGAAGGGCCCACTGACGGAGGTATAGTGATCTGAATCATTCCAACCAATACATCGTTGGGCTTGCCCTCTGCACTCTTGGAAACATTGCTTCAGTAGAAATGTCAAGAGATCTCTTCCCCGAAATCGAAACCCTCCTCTCTACTGCGAACCCATATATTCGAAGGAAAGCTGCCCTTTGCGCCATGCGGATATGTAGGAAAGTGCCGGATTTACAAGAACATTTCCTCGAGAAGGCAGCAACTCTGCTCTCTGATCGAAACCATGGTGTGCTGCTATGCGGGTTGACACTGGTGACAAGTCTTTGTGAGGCGGATGAAGCGGAGGGTGGAGAAGAAGGCATCGTTGAGAAGTTCAGGCCGTTTGTTGGAGGCCTGGTCCGGACGTTGAAGGCGCTTTCTAGCTCAGGATATGCCCCCGAACACGATGTGACTGGCATTACCGATCCTTTCCTCCAAGTGAGGATTCTGCAGTTGCTACGAGTCTTGGGCCGCGGAGATGCACATACCAGCGAACAGATCAACGATATCTTGGCCCAGGTTGCGACAAACACCGACTCGTCCAAGAATGTGGGAAATTCGATTCTCTACGAAGCCGTTCTTACTATTCTGGATATTGAGGCGGACTCGGGTCTCAGAGTCCTCGGTGTTAATATCCTGGGCAAGTTTCTCTCGAACCGGGATAACAACATTCGATATGTTGCCCTGAACACCCTCATCAAAGTTGTAGCGGTTGAGCCGAATGCAGTCCAGAGACACCGGAATACCATCCTCGAATGTCTCCGTGATCCTGATATTAGTATTAGGCGGCGAGCTCTCGATTTGAGCTTCACACTCATCAACGAAAGCAACGTTCGATTACTGATCCGAGAACTACTTGCCTTCCTGGAAGTTGCAGACAACGAGTTTAAGCCAATCATGACGAGTCAGATCGGTATTGCTGCGGATCGATTCTCCCCCAACAAGCGATGGCACGTTGACACCATGTTGAGAGTCCTTTCTCTTGCAGGAAACTACGTTAAAGAGCAGATTCTGTCGTCGTTCATCAGACTTATTGCAACGACTCCAGAATTGCAGACGTATGCCGTACAGAAGCTGTATGCCGGTTTGAAGAAAGACATCACCCAGGAGAGTTTGACACTGGCTGGTGCCTGGTGTATCGGAGAGTATGGCGATGCTCTGCTGCGAGGTGGCCAGTATGAGGAAGAAGAGCTGGTGCAGGAGGTCAAGCAAAATGAGGTTGTGGATTTGTTCTCGACGATCTTGAATAGCAGCTATGCTACCCAGATCGCCACGGAATATATTGTTACATCCTTGATGAAGCTGACAACCCGTTTCACGGATCCCGCACAGATTGACAGAATTAGGCGGATTCTGCAAAGCAATTCCGCAAGCCTGGATGTCGAAGTTCAACAACGAGCTGTGGAGTATGGAAACCTGTTCGGCTACGATGCGATCAGGAAAGGTGTTCTAGAGAAAATGCCGCCACCCCAAATCAAGGAAGAATCAAGAGTCTTAGGTGAGGCTACGAAGAAGCCAAGCAAAGCCACCAACAGGAAGTCCAAGGCAGTCAAACCTGCAGAGCAAGATCTACTTTTTGACCTGATGGGAGATGGGAGCCAACCTACCGATCTGGGGGCGAATGGCTCTCAAAATAATGCTGACCTCCTCGCCGATATCCTTGGCGGAAGCAATTCACCCCCCTCCAATTCACCAGCACCCCAACAATCAAACATGAGCTCCATCATGGATCTCTTCGACAGCTCTGGCCCGTCAAATCCCCAAGCCGCTGCTGCGCCTGCATCTAACGATCTCTTTTCCGGCATGTCATCACCTCCTCCACAAGCAGCACCAGCGAGCATTCCCGCACATCCATGTTACGACAAGAACGATTTGAACATCACTTTGCAGCTGCAACGTAATGCTGAGGGCACGATACAAGTGATGGCGCGGTTCAGGAACACATCCATGCATCAATCTGTCTCGAGTGTTGCTCTGCAAGCCGCAGTGCCAAAGACGCAAAAGTTGCAGCTAAATGCGATGTCAAATGCAGAGTTAGCGCCGGGATCAGAAGCGACGCAGACCATGAGGATAACCGGCAGTAAAGGAGTAAGTAAACCACGGCACGGCCTGTATGTCTACGTGCTAACCATTCCTAGCCTCCACTGCGCTTGCGACTAAAAATTGCGTACTTGCATCCGTCTTCGGGACAAGTAACAGATCAGGTGGATTGGTCGGAACCAAGATAATGACAATCAAATAGCATAGTCTCGAAGAATTACAAAATCGAAGAATTTGCAATTCAGTCAGGTCGATGTAGTAATCCTCGCATGACCCTAGTTTGTCCCAACTCGTGGTAAGCTAACCGGATTGCTACCAGCGTACTAGCATTTGATGGTTCAAACAGACGCCGGCGATAAACACTATACATCTTATCAGATCAATGCCAGTAAGTTGTGCTCCCTTAGCTTCTAGGCCGATGTGCGACCGTCTTGTGATTTAGACTAGGTTCTGGTAATATTTCACGCCCTCATTTCCTCCTCACACTTTTCCAACTATCTTTTCACCCACAACCAGACTTAGACCCCAATTCCTTCAATGCTGCATCTTACTACTATCAATCCGAGACCATCTCAAACATATCTTCAAGATGCGTATATACATGACCGCCGTCCTGTCACAGCTCATTCTAGCTTTGAGCGTAACAGCAGCGCCTTCTGAATTTCCAGACACGGATGGCACAATATTCCCTAGTACAAGCATCACCGGAGACACAACCACCACAGTTCCTTATGCGAACAATACTAGCGTCTTTTGCAAACGAGATGGCACGTCTTGCAATCCTGAAACGCAGAGACCTCAAGTCAATGTCACAGGAAATTGGAACGACCTCGACCAGCCTGAAATTGAGGACATCGCTTATTTCCGCTTCTCATCCAAGAACATCATCCTCTCGAGAGCTGATGATTGGTACGTGCAACGATTCCCCAGCGCATCAGCTGGTTCGCAAATGTCACAAAACGATCTCCTGACAGGCAATTCCCAAATAACTCTTACGTGTCCAAACTAACTCTCGCACAGGTACGCAGCATGGACAGTCGCCCGACAAAACGATTCCGAATGGGCCGAACTCGGCGAGTGGAAACTCTTCGCTAAAGACTTCGCGCAGACTTATAATTTTGAGTGCGATCTGACGTTTGGAGCTTGCGTCAATTATCCTTCTCTGGGGGATCTCCAGAGGATGTGGCCGGGTGCCGAAAACAGGCCGCTGGTGCGCAGGATCTTCTTTACGTTTCATAGGTATGCGATTGCGCATGATTATTTGAAGGCTATTGATGTAAGTGATTTTTCTTCTTTGCTTGGAAATAGGGGGTTCGTTTGGGATATGGGGATTTGTGGCTGATGAATATGTAGGAGGCCTATGACCGCACGCATACGTACTTGATTGGTATGGTTCCTGAGATCATTTCGACCTTTACTTTGCAGGTCGATGCTGCGAAGAAATTGAAGTGCGATCAATTGCATACGGTTGTCAATATTGTAGTTCAGATCGGAATTCAGCTGGCAACGATGGCATTCGCAGGACTGCTCGGTCCCGAGCTAGCGATGCTAGGTCCGGCGGCTGAAGCACTCGTGAAGAAGTCCAAAGGTTTAGAAGAAACTCTCGCAAATACAGTCGATGACGCAGCTCGCCAGGCTGTGTTGCAACAAATAGCTTCGGTGAAAGAAGAGCTTCAGAAGTCCTCCGCGAAGGGAAAGCTTCGCTGGCTATCCACTACACTTCCGGCGGACGCACGTTCACAAGAGATGGGTGCAGGACGGACCATCGCTTGGAGCAACGTGGCTCTCTACAATTTTGGATATCTGGAAGGCCAGGCTTATGCAGACCTGAAGAAGGTATACCAGTCCAGGACCGAATTCATTGGTCCTGGCATAGGTCATGGCACAATGTGCTCCGAGTTCGAAGGAGACTTTGTCGACAACAACGCCGGGAACAGAGACATGTTGGCTGCCAGGCTCAGTAGCATCTTTGAATCGTCTCGAAAGCAAAGACAGAACATGTTCAAGACTTTCTATCAAGGCTACATTTCGGAGCCGGAGCAAGCATCTGGCACAGCCATGTGGCTTAAAAGTCGTGATTGGATCGGGCCAGGTTCTGTATTGGACGACATGAAAGACATCTCAAACATGGAGGAGTAAGTGTTGTTGAATTGATCTCATCTATTTCAGGCTAATCAATACATAGGGAAGTGAAGACCGCTGTAATCAAAGGCCTGATCACAGACACGCTCACGTCAGACTTTAACTACATCAAATGCGGCTACAAGGACGATGCAGCGAAGCACTGCGAGAAGGCCAAAACCGCTACCAAAGGGCAAGACTTATCAGTCTTCTGTCCACATGCCGACACGGATCCACAATTTATGTGCGACTCTAGAAGATGGTACTTCTCCGACCTCCATCAGCACGATATCCCGATGGTGGCAGCGAAAAGGTTTGAAACCTTCGCCGGCAACCGATTCAATTTCACGCGACAGAAGTTCCTCATGGAATCTTTCCGCAATTTCGAGCTCTACGATCATGCCAACCCTACGGACTATGGCGGCTGGGGCTATGGGAACTCAACTAGCAAAGGGATTGGATTCAACCTTCCTGTGTGTGTCAGCGCCAAGCCGAGGTTCTTCGAAAGGAAGGGCTATCCTTCGATCTGTGGAGATTGGCATGCTAGCGAGACGGAAAGCTTTATCAACGCTATGAATGCCGGTGTCAACTCCACCATCTATAAGTACAGAAAGGATAGCTTGCCGATGTATCTCTACACCGAGATCATTCCCCAGGTAGGAAGGACATTTACACCAGTATTTACGACGATCTACTGACAAACCACCGCAGGCTCTTGATAGCTTACAACCATTGAACCGCTACCTAGGCCTTTGCGCCAATTCCTTGCGATTCCCCAACAGGGGTGAGACACCTGGAGTGGCAGTCAACTGGCTCAAGATCCAACTCAGTAAAGATAAGGATTGCGAGCTCGTTCAGAATGGTACCAAAGATATGACAGATGAAGAGGAGGCAAATCGCTGGTTCTGTACTAATGCTGGCGGTCATACAATTTTCAAGCGGGAGAAGCCTTATGTCGACTCGCCGAATGCCAAGTATATGAAGAGCCACAAGAGGAGGTGCAAGAGCTGGTTGAAGAGTCACGGAACTTCTACCAAGAATACTACCATATCCGTGGCCAATACCACGGGCGGGACTTGATTCATAGTCGAAGACTGAGGCCACCTTAGGTTCCGTTGTGGTTGGGTTTGGTTGCTGAAAGGAGTTGCTTGGTAAGGTGCGGGACTTTGTTTATCTTTCGTACTACCTGTTTTCTAGCCTTCGATATAAAAGATAATTTCGGGACTAGTACAATGTGTCAAATTTTTCTTGCACTTTTCTCTTGGCTACACAGCATGCTTCCACTGCATTGACGTTATACCGACGACATTCGGCGCCGAGGCGTGGTGTTCGCATGCCCGCACCACCAACACGCTTTCGCTTCGACCCGCAGCCGAAGGATCACAACATCACCTCACCTCGCCTCACCAACCCCCAAGCACACACACAAGGCGCTAACAGCCTTGGACATAATGTAAGCTTACCCCTTGCCACTCTGCCACTAATTCATATCTCCATGAGGATAAGCTCTTCATATTACTAACCCCGATTTCCTGAATGGGTCACTTGTCGCGCGATGTTTAAAAACTCGTGGCGTACATCTCGCAAACTCACGTTCCTGTATGGCGGGGATTATTTTTTGGGGAGAAAGATCTGACAGCTGCGGCTACTTGCAGCATGTCGGCATGCGCTGCTATGACGGATGTGTATTCTTGGCGGTGAGGTTTACGTAGGTGAGAAGGTGAATTTGGTATGCATGAAAATGAATTTGGATTTTTGAGAGAGTACAAATATGAAGCTTCCGCTGCTGATTTTCGAAAGTCAGGAACTACGCGTCAACTCGAACACAGCAAACAAGGAAGATAGTAAAGAACGAAGGAGATCTGAACAGCCATGGGTTTTGCATTTGCCTGCGCTCTTGCCGCTTTGGTATTGACTACGATTGCAACCCCTTCTGCAAACCCGAATTGGCAGGTCGGCCAGAAAGTGCAGACTTCGAGTGGAATTTTTGAGGGACATGCTGCAGATATAGTGCCTTCTGTTTCAGAGTACTTAGGAATTCCATACGTTCGTGGATTTACAACAATTCTGTTCCAAAGCTGACAATCTATTAGGCAAAGCCTCCCATTGGAGAACTGAGATTCGCAGCGCCGGAATCACTTGACAGTCCTGAAACGAGCATTAATGCCAGCAACTTCGTAAGAGCTCTGCTTGTTTGGATTGGTTCTCAACGCTGATGAATTAGGGCTATTCGTGTCCCTCGAATGGTGGGGCGTCGTATGCAGCTGTCGTTGCCAATGCTTCGAACCTCAATCTCGCTCCGTCTGCTCTTCAGGTTCTGGATGAAATGATAGGACAAACTGGTGACATCTTCGACGAAGACTGTCTCACCCTCAATATCTGGACGAAACCGCAGACTGGAGAGAAGAAGAAAGCTGTACTTCTGTGGATCCACGGAGGAGAATACGTTTCGGGCTCGTCAAATATTCGTGCTCATAATGGGAAGTATCTTGCAGACTCGCAAGATATTATCGTGGTATCAATAAAGTGAGAACGTTTCGTAGTACTGGATGTCGAGTTTGACTGACAGCAATGAACAGCTACCGCCTCAATATTTTCGGCTTCCCAGGAAACCCAGCCAGTACCAACAACCTCGGGCTTCTCGATCAGCGACTAGCAATCGAATGGACCAGAGACAATATTCAAGCCTTCGGAGGTGATCCGAAACGAATAACCCTTGTTGGAGAATCATCGGGCGCAGGATCAGTAGACTTCTATTCATTTGCATGGACAAAGGACCCGATAGTTAATGGCTTCATCGCACAATCCGGCATCGCCAATCCAGCAACCCCCAGCGTCTCAGCAGCGAACTGGGTAGCAGCAACCACGCTTCTAGGTTGCGCATCCTCAAACTCTACCGACACCACTGTCCTCTCCTGCATGCGATCGCAGAATCAAACCGCGATACTCAGGGCCGTTTCTGCTATACCCACCACCTTTGGACCAACGGTCGATAATATCGTCGCCTTCTCCGACAATCTCGAACGCGCAGCAGCGGGAAAAGTGATACGTAAACCATATCTAATCGGCAACAACGACAACGAAGCCGGTCTCTTCGAGGTCACATACGGTGCTCGCGGAATAACCTACCCTCCCAGCTTCTGGAAACTCCAAAATCTATTCATATTCAACTGCGGGATTTCGCTCCGCGCAAAAGCTGCAGCTATCAAAGTCCCGACTTGGAGATACCACTATTTTGGCGAGTTTCCAAACCTGGCGCTGTCGACGTCGCCACCTTCAGGAGCATGGCATGGTTCAGAAATACCGATGGTTTTCGGCGCTGATCTCGATGTGCAGAATATTACTGGGAGGACGACAGAGCAGCAGAGGATAATAGATTATATGGAAGGTGCTTGGGCTGCGTTTGTGAAGGATCCTGCGAGAGGTCTGAAGAAGTAAGTATTGTTCTCCAAGATATTGTTCTGACCATGAGGACCAAATGCTGACTCAGGCTCTTTCAGATACGGATGGCCCAAATATAACCCCGACTCGAAAACGCTTGTGAGATTGGCATACGAGAATCGAACGGGCCCGAATATAGGGTCGCCTGCAGACTATGATTTCAGCTGTCCCTGGGTGTTCCCGCTGGGAAATGCGTTGTTGTATGCGAATACCACGCAGACGGCTATTGATGTTATAGCGGGTCTGACGAGACCGGCAGCTGAGCAGGTGTTGAATTTATTTGATGTTTAGGCGGGAGGCCTTGGTTCCTTTTGTCCCCTTGGAGCCCAGCATATCCTGCATATAGGGGAAAAATGATTATTGAGGTTCAGTTTTCACCATGTACTTGCGAGCTGCACATTCTTTAAGGCTTACTCCATAACCGCGATACACCTATTTCCATATCGCTTTGCAGAAAAGAGCAAAAAGGCCTGACCCAGGTGATTTCAACCTCGACTCACTCATTGCGAGAGAGTCATGATCGTTAACCGGCAATATTTGGAAGATAAAGTCATTGGACAGACAGTCGAATGTGAACTCGGCTGTACACCTCAGAGCGATTGTCAGGTAGATATACCGACCGTTAGACAATTAGCGAAATATATTGCTTGCAGTTCCGAGCTGCCTACAGTAAACATCAGGCTTCAAACTCTCTCCGTTGAGACGACAACAACAATGAACCAACATCGCCAATGTCGGATAATCACAAATAACCTCTCTTCGCGTTTCTCCAGAAGTCCACTGTCGACCTCAGAAAGTTCTTTGGAGTCTGGCCCCGGCTGCAAGCTTCCACTTCGAATTGTCTTAGGTACACAATGGATGTAAGAGCTTCTACATTCAGAGGTTCAGCAGAGAGGATAGAGATCCCCTCCAGGACCAGTACAGCAGGAGAAATTCGCAGAACAGAACTGCCAGCATTCTGAAAGGCCTCCGCCACGCATACTCATCTCCTGGTCGGAATGGGGAATCGAGTTGCTGTTCATGGCTTCAGTGGGCTTCTATGACAGGGACCACTGTTAGTAGCAGCTCTCCTATTTTTCAAGGTCCAAGGAAGAAGGAATCTCAGGAGTGAAAGAGGAAACTTACGGGCGGGGAGGTCATGATTGCAGCGTTTGAAGCGGCGGTAGACATCGGTGCTTGAGCCGGAGCCTGTTTCGATACCATAGGAGGCATTTAGACGAGAATGATTCTTTGGTATAACCGAAAAAGATATTTTGGTTCGTGGCTTGAAGGGTCGGGGGGTCGTGCCGATGAGATGTGGATTCTTGATATGATGTTGAAAGTCAAGGGAGGACAAAGGACTTTATTATAATTTGATATTTCTTGAGGTTGATCTTCATCCTTACTCATCAAGTTTTGCTCATTGTACGTTGTAACGTTGGCAATCTGTCCAAGTGTTTGCGTGAGACTTTCTGGAAAGACTGGACTAAAGTAGCAGCAAATATGGTGTTCAGAAGCAAGCAATTTGTTCAATAATGATTTAAGATGATCCTCAAGAACAGGTGTGTTTGTGTTCACTTTAGCGGTCAGATGCACTGGATGGGTCGTAGCACGAGTTCGAGCTTCGAATCTAGCAATTGATGTTGGCATGTTTACAATTAAGCGAGCTCGTTTCAAGCGGCAGTTTGATCCAAATCTAAGAAATGTTTCGTTTTCTATTCAGGCTTTCTAGTTAGTCCTCATGCGATGCCTTTGGTAGTTACGCTTCAACAACACAATGTTATCGTTTCTATCGAGATGGTTAACATACTCGATTTCGCGGCAAGGCTTCAACTCGCTTCACATACAAGCTTACCCACAGGGTTTAATCTAAGTATTGCTTCGACCTGAACTAATTCATTAGGGTATTTCAAGGTTGCAACTAGAACGGCGGAAATATTATTCCGTGGGGTCCCACATCAGAGCTTCGAATACGACTTTCATCCATCGAACATCAGTAGCCTCATCCTCATAGGTTCAGTACATGCTTAATAAAAGGTTATACGATGAAGAAGAAAGTTCTAGTATATAACGAGCAGTCTCGTCACAGCCTCGCAGGCCGGGGAACTTCGAGAAGAAGAGTACTAAGTCGGTGAGCTCCGATCTGTGGCATTGAGCTCGTATCAACCTGGCATGATGCTTTAAAGGACGAAGAGTCAAGAAGGGGGTGGGAGGATGAGAACAGACAAATGCGAAATTCAAGGAGCAAGGGTAGTCAGTTCATTTTGCATGCCGAGGAAGGAGTGGGCAGTAGCGGGGTAGACTGTACTCTGGCCAAAAGAGGCACATCACGGCAGGCGCAAAGATAGCTATCTTTGGCCTGGATTAGAGCCCACCATCTGAATTTTGCGATGATCTCGCTAGACTTGTGCAACATCAGGAACAACAAACCCATTGCAAAAGGGCCATCGTCACGTGATGCACATGCACCAACCTCAAAGTTCTCTGAAGCTGCTCTTACCTATGGAAGTTAGAATCGATTCTCACCGTCCGAGATCCGAACTTCCCTCCTGAAATTGATGGCCTCCCTGGACCAGAATGCTAGTGTTGTCATCAAGACAGAGTTTAGCCTCCCAAGCACTCTCGCTTAGAATCATCTCCACCAGTGCTCCTCGCCTCCTTGACTTTCATCCACCATCAACCAGCACTCATGATTCGATCAGCGAGACCTCGTATTTCAAGTCACCGCTCCTTATATCGATGCTTCACCCGAGCCATGGCCACTCAAGAGAAGAGATCAGTACCACACATTGAGCGAACTGCAGCCGAACCACGGGATAACGTAAGCGACTTCATGATCCTCTTCGACTGGTCTCAAGCTAACATCAATGCAGGATCTCCACCCCGTGATGTTATCGCAGATTACCCAAATAAATTCCACGATCCGGCTTTTGCGCTTGACTCCCGTTGAGAAAGAGCCTGTTCAGGTACGTACTTCTTTCCTCACCCACTGCTCGCCTCCCTGAATTCGAAGGGCGTCGTTTCTCGATCTTTCAAGTCTGGAAAGAGATATAAAGCAGAAGCAGACCGACGTAGAGAATTCTCAAATCGATAATTGAGTATTTACATGTTTCATAACTAGTTTCAACCAGGCCAATGGGTTGACCTCCACATCCCTTCCCTCCCCTCTCCAGGAGGTTTCACTTTAACCTCCACACCATCACTCTCAAGCACCTACCTCGAACTCGCCATCCAGCGTCCTCCTTCCCCATCTCCCTCATACAAAACCTCGTCTTTGCCAACACCAGCACATTGGCTCTGGCAACCTACCTCCCAGATCCTCAATAGCCAACTCGGGATCCGGATTGGCGGGTCTTTCACATGGCCGCCTCCTCTTCTGGCCTCGAACTTGAAAAGAGTGGTGTTCATAGCTGGTGGCGTGGGCATCAATCCGTTGATCAGTATGCTTAGCGTTATTGCTGAGCAGAAAAAGACAGGCGGTGTTGAGGGAGGAAACTTAGGCTTTGACGTTATTTTTCTGTATTCGGTTCGTAGTTCGTCTGACAGCGAGGGTCGGAATGAGGAGATTCTGTTCCTTTCTCGATTACGAGACATCTTCAAGCTGCTAGACAAAGAAGGAGAATTGAAATTATTCGTGACGGGGAAAAAGGGAGGAGAGGTACAGGGTTCAGAGGGAGTGAAGTTGGAGAGGAGAAGGATCGACGAACGGGATTTAGAGGATGCATTGGGTGATTTAGGGGATAGAGATGGCACGGTGGTCTATGTTTGTGGAGTCCCGGGAATGACAGATCGGTTTGTGGAGTCGGCTGTGAAGGCGGAGGGGATGGACGGGAAGAGGGTATTGAGTGAGAAGTGGTGGTGAGAGACATATTGAAAGTAAAGCAGGTTTCTTGAGACATGAGCCGATGACTGATACAAGTTCTCTCCATATGTACGTTGATGTAGCGGCCTACTATTGCGTTCCACGCATGCTCTGCTTTTCGCATCTCTATACCCTCCAAACTCCAGTGCAAATCCTCAAATTAACACTCAATGCTAGCCCATCAAATCTATGAAACTCAGACCTCACTTCTCCTCCTCAACGGCACTGGACTCCCGGTCCTACTCTTCGCTCTACTCAACCTCAACCTCTCAAACTCCGCTTCTCTGGCCAACTCCCTCTCCCTTTCCAAATCCCACTCATCAGGACCCCTATCAATACCATAATCTGCAACCTCTCTCCTCGCAACCACCATTCCCATTCCATCCCCTCTCCCACGCATACCCACACTACTGAAACTATTACTCCTCCCATGCCCACCCCCACGAAGACTGACACCCGGCGGTACAGGCGCAGTGAAACTCTCCCTCCTAGCAATGACCTGTCCTTTCATCCCTCCAGCTGCAACCTGTCCAAAACTGTCTTTCCTCCCATGTCCATAGACTGGCCGCCTGAGTTCCGGCAACGCTGCAGCTGACGCTGTGGCCGCTCTCCCCCTTCTTTCATACTCCGCGACTAGGACCTCTTCGTCATCTTCATCGGCATCCCATTCTATCACATTCCTCTTCCCGCCTGCAGTGCCATACTCCAGACTCTGTGGTGGAGGTGGACCGCTAGCGGCACCTAGACGTTTCCCACCTCGAGTGTACCAGCAACTGAGTGGTAGCAGTACGAAGGCGAAGAATGCACCTTCCTTGATTGATTTGCCTCGTGAGCGTCGCTTAGTGGCATTTTGTGATGATTTGAGTTGGGACTTGGGTTTCGAAGTGTAATTTAAGGAGCTGGATGATGTCGATGAGGAGGTTGTTGGTGAGTAGGCTGGTGGTCTGTTGGCTGGGTGGATGTCGCCTGGTTTGAGGATGGAGCGGGGTGTGGTGGGTGTGATTTGTGTCTGGGTTGATGTCGGGGTCTTGAGACTTGGGAGTCTGGTCGGCAGCGATGTAGGAGTCGGTGTAGATCTTGGTATGGTTGCGACAGCCGTTGATGTCGATGATGGCGTTAGAGCGGCCGAGGCTGGAGGTGTAGGCAGAGCCATTGGATGAGAGAAGTTTTGAGTGCTTGTTTTATCTTTGAGTGTCGGAGTTGGCTTCCAGAGTCCAGATGGCGAGAGCTGGACGGGCCGGGGAGCGAGGGCGGTGGATGATGCTGAGGATGCTGGTGAGGGTGGTGCAGTGTTGACTGTTGCTGGCTGGAAAGGGACTACTGCCACGTCTGCCATGGTTGTGTGTATCTGGTAAGACTTTTTTGTAGGATATTAGTTAAGGCCTGCGTCTTCTCAAATTTCGGAGAAGAGAAGTTGAGCCGAAACGGCGAAGCACTTGTTCACCTCGTTGTGGTACGAGTGTTGCTCCAGTAACTCTTGCTAGTCCTTCCTTTCCAGATACTAGCACTCGTTGGTATATCGTTGGTATATGTCGATTCTGTTTGTTTTCTGTCCTCGAAGTCTGAGATTCTCGGGAGAAAGTCGTCTGATCAAACATTTAGTATCGAACATATCAAAATCGGAGAATTGCCCACGAACGACTGACACGAACCTCTTATACCTCCCTCCAACACTCTTCCTCTCACCGACCCCTCCTCGCAACCTCACCAGCACCTACCCCTCCAGCGATGTCATACGCATCTCCTCATCCCTCCACGACCCACCACAGCCACCTCCCTCTTCTCGCCAACAACAAGGAGGACCCCTCAATAAGCGAGCCCGCCAACAACCCCATTTATCATTCATTCCAAGCCGAAGTGGAAAAGCTTCAGACCCCTTCATCCCTTCTCCACCTTCAAACCTCAACACAGCCTTCATCAAAAAATATGAAGATGAGCGAGGACCGGAAAGAAAGAATGACATCATCCACCTCTTAACTTTGTTTCATGCGTAGATCCGGGGTCCTGTCCAGCCTGTCCCACCATGCCACTCCCTGTCTCACGACGGACAATACCCACAATACAAACTTTGGACCCTCATTTCTGTCACCCCTCATCCATTCTTTTCCATCTCTTTTCTGTTGTTCTTCCATGCAGCATCGTTGTAATGGAGTTGCGAAGGTGTGGAGCGATGATGATACACCGCTTGATTACTTGCAGATCGCGTGAGTCGCCTTCTATGATATTACCGTACTGTAATCTGTACTTTCACGGAGTATACAACTCTAGCCAGGTCACAAAGCGCTCTCCTCGGCTATCATTTACCTTCTCAGGCATGGATATGATGGTGTTACGATATGTTGGCCAGGTGAGGAAAACGACCGGTCCGATGAGAGCAGAGCGGAGCGGAGCCTCGACTCAAGAATCAAACTCACCGCGATCTCGAGTAACAGGAAGGTCCTGGTTGAGGCTCTGCCACTCTGCATGACATCGCTTACTCAAAGAAGATCAGATGGCTGGCTGCATGCATTGGAAACTCAAAACTTGCACGTTCATATAGTACAGGACACGGCAGTGGCGGTTGACGGATATCGGATTGCTTGAGTGGCCGGTGGTGTGTGGCGTGATCATTCATTCATTATTCGTACTCTCAAACTCTCGACCGAAGAGGAAGCGATAATTTGAGACCGGCTTGTCGGTCTTCGTGTTCGTTGCATATTTTTATCGGCTGTCGCTGTCGCTCTTGATGCCAGCCTCCATCCGAAAAACGTCGTCACTTCCAGCCCCGACCCCATCAACAAACAAATCAAGACCCATCTCAACTGAACCCCATCTGAGCGCTGTAGAATAAAGCGATCGATGGCGCAATTCGGTTCAACCTCTCTCAGTCATCCGATCTCCCTCCGAAAGTTTGGCTTCTCTCGGAGAAAACTTGACGTGTTCGTTCCCCATCTATAATATCACCATTAAGCCTCCCTCCACAATTCATCACCAACCTCCTACACCCATACTCTCCAAGGAAGAATACTGCCGCCAGAAAGTGCGGTGAAGAAACAAACTCATGCTGAAACAAAAGATCTATTCCAAGAACACATTGCAATACAAGAAACGTTGGGCAGCAATCACCTCTCCGCAACTCCCACATATTTTCCACAAGAATACTTGAAAGTCGAAACATTTCCACATGCAGTACATAATCAGCCACTCTCGCTTCGCTTCTGCTTATTTATGGAAGATTCATGCAAAACATTGTCTTTCAGTTCACCCGATCACGCCGTACCGCGACCGCCGACCGCTACAACCAAGCTGGAAAGCGATGCACACACACTGAACAAAATGGAAATGGGACACTACCGCGCTTCTGAGCAGGCATGAAGCTGTTCCGTTGCGTCCGACTTCGCTTACCACCCGCCATTGTTTGGAGGAGGATACACCTTGCACCTGTTACAACGTAAGACTTGGCAACGGCGTCTACGTCGGCGGACAGTAGCGACCAGGAATAGCGCTATAACGGAACGCAGATATAGTTGAGAGAGTCCTATACTGTAGGTGAAGAGGTGACAGGAAGATAGTTAGTACAGTGCACGTATAGGTGGGTAGGAGTGGGAAATATGCGCGACTAGCGAGCGCTCGAAGCGTTCAGTTGTTGGCTAGCAGAGAAGTTCGAAATTGAAAAAACAAACGATAGTGGATGAGGGAGGGAGGAGACGGTCGTCATGTCACGCTGGATGGAGGGTTGGGCAAATCGAAATCTCTTTTCTTTTCTCCCCTTTCCTATGGAGCTGAGCCTATGGAAGAGTTTGTGCAAAGTGGAGGAGAGAGATGGGATGGGATAGATGGGATGGGATTGGATGGGATAGTCTCGCTCGGGAGTGACTATGAGAAGACAGACCTTTCATTTTGTCTGTAGAAAGGAAACTTCCTTCCTTAATTCCCGTGCAGCACAGGTGAAGAGGTTGGGAGGTGTGGAGATGTGGAGATGCTGGATGTACGTTGAGTTGGCTGGTCAGCTGAGAAGTGAAAAGCGAGGATAAGAGTGGGATAGGAGGTACTGTATGATCATTGAATGAGAGATGAACCCGTGACGCACAAAGTGGAGAGGTATATACTGTTCGTGGAAAATGCAAGAGAGGAGGCTGGAGAAATCCAGACAAGAGTCCGCTTGACTAGAAGCTGTTGGACGACATTACATGAGCCCACGAACCATCTATTCACCAGGTAGGAAAGTAGGGAAAGCCGAGGCAAGATGAGTAGGCTAATATGATTCATTGCAACATATATACTTCCGTACTTCCCGTACCTTTACCTGTCAAACATGCAAGCTACCTAGATGCACCGCAGCGAAGATGACCGATCACATCCGAAAAGATGACAGCGATATCAATCATATGCTACTAGATACCCCGAACGCCGATTAGATTCTTTCCCGATCCTTTCCCTTTCATTTCCCTCCGATCCGTGTCCTTGGATGCCCGAATTATACGCCGAAAGTGGTACGCTGAAACGTAATACTGTTTTGTTGTTCCCGTTACCCGGGAATTTGTGTCTGCTGTGTGACTAGACACATATTTTGTAGGCGTTCTAGAAGGTAGCAATCGTTCCATGGTTTGGGAGCTGTCGATTGTGGACAGCCGGAATTGGCGTTTACCGAGGGAGTGCCTTCGAGACATCTGAGCGCGGCGTGCCTTCAGCTACAGCTGGTATTATTTCCGACTCTGCGATTTCATCGAAAGGGCATTTCACCACCGCCGCCAACCATATCTACACTTCCGCCACTATTCGCCCTCTGTAAATGCCGAAACTGGTCCGGCACACTCCTCGGTATCTGCATGCCGAAGTTGCTGCCGCTATTTTGTCGTAACGGCGGTCGTCTGACTGCTTCCATACCATTTGCCATCATGGGTTGTCGATGTTGGCTTAGCAATCCCATCGTCCCCTCGAACTCCCTTTTGAAGTCCAGAGGTCTTCCACCGCCACCAACGCCTTCTCCGAAATTGCCTGTGTGATTGTGGACGCCCACGTTGTTGTTGATCCTGTTGGCGTTCATATCTGGGAATCCGCCGTAGTCTCCCAACCCAGCGTATTCCATTGGACTTTGCATAACAGATGGACTTGTGAAGGAAGTGCTGTTATCGCTGTTATCGTTGATAGGCGAACCTAGCTCTTCGATTCTCCTGTCATATTGTGGCATGCCGGAGATTGCATTTCCGTTGAAATCGGCGTCAGGCTCCATCTTGAACTCGCCTCCGCTGGTACCATTTCCATTGTATCCTGGGAAGTTGGATGCAACTCCAATGCCAGCGTTACCAAAGCCATCGAAGATGTCGACATCAGCACACATATTAGCTGGGGTATCTGGTACAGTCTGAAGCATTGGGTTGACAAGCTTTGGTAAAACGTCGTTGACCTTGGCCAAGAGAAGAGGTAAGAAACGGTGGTCGCCATTGCGAAGAACGGAAAGAAGGGTCATGAAATCATGAAGATAGTCCCGAGGCCCAAGTTGGAATGGGTCAGGGTTTGGTGGAAGAAGTGAAAGGACGTCGGTGAGAGAGCAAGCGACATCGAAAAGCTTTTCAATCTATATTTGTTAGTAGATATACAAGGATTTACTTGCTGCAGCTTACAAGTCCGATGCCGTGAACCTCCATGCTTTGTTGTGAGAATTGAGATGTCATCCCAATAAGATCCCGAGAAATATCAACAGGATATTGGAAGGTCATGCTTGGATCACCATTTCCAGAGCTCAAGCACCCGTTTTGGATGCTCAATTGCCATACCATGGTGCGTAACCATTGCTGACTGGTTCTCAAATCGGCCGTCTGGTTCTCGGTAGAGTTGAGGTACGTAGGTAACGCATCGTTCAATTGCTTCTGAAGGGCGGAAAGGTAGGCTGGAGAGCAATCGGTTCGGGTTTTGTTCCAGAGAGCAACAAAGCCTTCGTCGAATGGTCGGAAAAGGTTGACGAGATGTATGAACCCATTCAAATGATGTGCCTGTGCATCGGTTGGATCATCGGTCTGTGTTGGAAGAGTGATGGTTGCCTGTAATGAGAGAGGACGATGTCGTTGGAGTGCATATGCTCTGTTCAATGTTAGCAAGCTATTAAGTCTCCCGACCAGTGTTCCTACCTCTCCGTGACGAAGAGCAGCCAATAAAGTCTTCGTCTTCTTGACGACTCGACAACATCAAATTGAACGTATGTATCTTCCTTCTGCATGTTCAAGATATGAGCCAAGGTCGTCGCCTCTCTCAGATGGAACCAAGCCTTATTGTGCAAGTCTAGACCAAAATAGCATCCGAACAGGAAGAAACTGGTGACCAGACTATTTAAAGTCGGGGTCTCGAGATGATCGTAAGATTTCCTGACTCTCAATGTCTCCTCCATCAACAAGTTCCCGGACACGAGGTTTGCGCCAGGTAGGCTGTCAAGTCCGAGAGGATCGCCTGGTATTCCCATTCCTGGTTGAATCATCATGAAGGCGCAAAGCGATGTTAAAAGACAGTATGTGTCGACGTTCTGATCTGCGTACATCGCTTGTTGTTCTAATCGACCGCGGTGTAGAATGGGTAGGGTGGGATACATATTCGCGAAGAAAAATTCGATGCATTCCTTGATCATGTCGTTCGTAAGGAGACCTGGGGTAGGGGTGAGTGTCGGGCTACATGGTGGACTATTGATTCCGTTCAATCGATTCGCTACTTTCGAGGAGAGGGTGCTCTGCCGTTGTGTTTCTCGCAGTTCGCTGATGACCTTCGCTCTCGACCCCTTAGGCCCCTTCTTCTGCGGGATGGCGTGGTAGGTACACGATAACTGGGCTGAGGAACAATTGCGACACGGATTGATGCCATCACATTTGACTTTTCGACGATGACATGCGTCGCACGCCCGCTTGACCGAGGTAGACATGGCGGGCGATGGATATGACGGGTGAAGAATCGTCGCGGTTGACCCCTTCGGCCTGATCGATCGACTCGACTCGACTCGACTCGACTCAACGACTCGACGCAACGCGACGGACGAAACGTTGTATGGCGGTAGGGCAAGACGATACCGACGAGGGACCAGCGATACTCGATTGATTAAAGGTTGATCTGCTTCGACGTACAGTACTGAGTATGGGGTAGTAGTGGAGTGGGCGAAGGTTGTTCTGCGTGGAGTCTGGAGTTATTCGGTCCGTATATGAAGGAAGGGCGGAGACGGGACGCTCATTTCCAGAAGTGCGGGGGTTGAGAAATAGGAGTGAGCAGGCCTGTGTTATTGGGCCAGCAGTACCAGGGACGGGCGCAGAGATGTTTCGGGGCAAGTAGTGATGCGAGCAGATTGAGAAACAGAGGATATATTTTTGGATGATTAGTAGGTAGTGGTTTAGGAGGTGAGGAGATTTGAGTGGAGGGAAGGGAAGAGATGGAGGGAAGAGGTTTGAAGACAAAATGTGGATCGACTGTCGATGGGACTGGGACCCGGGACGATGGGAGGAGAGAAGGGGAAGGGATGGGTGGGTTGAAGGGCAGCGACGGACTTTGAAGGGAATCGCCAAGACTACTACTGAGTACTGGCACCGCACCGGCACCACCAGAGGCACGAGTGCCTGACCAGGCGAGTGAGGCCACCGGACGAGGCGATTTCGAGGTTAGAGCATTTTGCACTTGCACTTGCACTGGCTGCCGCCTGAGCTGACCACTGACAGTGAGCGTTGAGCCAGCCACTGGGTCACTACAGCCATCAATAGTAATTAATCATGCCAATACCAGCAAATCAAACTGAGGATATGCCCGAAGAGTACTTTGATACATCACATATACATCACATATACTCTTCATTTTGAGATCCATCCAGACTACCCTCTCGAGCCTCCCTCACTCGATGAACATGTACTGTTTTGTACAAGTATTATATCTATCCTTTCTTCCTAGGGCACCGAGACTGTGGTTGGACGGTGACTGGCGGGAGCACCGTCGAGTGTCGAACCATGGAACCAGTCGATCACAGAACCATCGAAGAACACTAACGACTCATCTGCTCGCAATACAGCCGACACACTGATTCAAACACCACCAAGACATCGAATACAGTGCATTCAGAGAGCCGATGCCCTAGAAACATGCCTGAAAAATGGAAGAACACGCTGGAAAATACTGTCATTTGCCCCCAGAAAATAAGCAACCGGCCCCTCTGTAATTGCCACGGTATTAAAGGTCGGCATTCAAATTTCGTACGTATGGTACGTACCTTATTAATCTTGTAGAAGTGGAATGCAATAATTTGGCATGATCTGTGGCCAACAACACCACGTCCACCTCACACGACACGCTGCGATACACTGTCTGATCTGGGAAATCGAGTTGCCCTGTAACGTAACGTAGCAGACGAACCGCAGCGTACCTTGCCTGCTTCGCCTTGTCTGGCCTCGTTTTGTCAGCAGCCTCATCGAATTGATCTGGCTGAAAGCTGCTGTTGTACCTCACTGGCCTTCCCATCCCAGCTTCATCTTGTTACTTTGCATTGATGATGCATTTCAGCCATCAGGTCGTTCCTTGTCCATAAGTGAAGGAATGCCCGCCCCTTGAAATCCTCAAGACACTGGTGAGGACTTTTGTGATGCACTTTTGAAGGAGGTATGTTTCCTTCGCCAGGATATCCCGAAACTTCGATCCCTTCACACGGCACTTGCATTTGCCTGTCAACAAATCAATCAATTTCATCCTCACTCGGAATACGCAAGCAGTCCAAGTCGAGATGCTCATGCCGGTACTGTAAGCGTCACAGAACGCGCCACCAATCCCTCTCCACTCCGCTCTTCTGCTCCCCCCTTGTACAACAGCTCACGATACTTGGCCTGCAGCGCACCACAGCGCACCACAACACAAACTCGCTGTGGAAACAACTGCCTCTTCCTACCCTCGGCACTTGCAAGGCAAAGCAGGACGACAAGAAATGGCTTGACCTCTGTCATCATCGCATCACTTCAAGATGCCGCTCTCCTCACCACGATTCGTGAGGTTTCCACTCCACCTCCTGCTTCTCCCTCCTTCAGCCAACCGGAGACGCCTATGGATTTTTGCGCTAAGTCCAACTCAGCCTTAGCGCATCTTCAAGAGCTGACGCCCCGCAAGGACTTGCCCTGTTTCTCCAAGCAAATCCTTCTTCGAGTCTTCCATTTGGCTTCTGGTGCCGTCTCTCTTCCAGGTTCCGTCCATCATCCACGAGGAACGATGACAAGATGACAGGAACTATGGATACTACGGCATTTTGACTTTTTTTTGCTTTTGCGTGGAAGATCCCGTCTTTTCAGATCGCAGTGCATCTGATCTCATCTCATCTTGGTCCTCCTGTCAGCAGCGGCAGATCAACATCGAAGAGGTGCAAACAAGCAGATACCACCTCTGCTTCACGACTTGAATCATTCCATCATCCGTTTGAGCTGCAGCCGTACGTACAGTTGGGTACTTGGTGCGACGGTACTTTCTTCCTCACCGACCAGCCAAACTATGGTGTGATGGTCTGTACGAGGTACATACGAAAATGTACCTATCACCAGCGCCGGATCGAGCCTTTCCCGCTATGATGCATCGCATGATTTGGCCATTCCTTTACCTGAGTCGGATCCGTCTGGCTACCTAGTCCAGTGGCCACAGGTATCCGAATAACCGGCGAACCGAGCTTGAAGTTGAACAACAGATAAATCGTAACTGGAATTGCCAAGTCGTTCTCGTTAGCGCTCCTGCTTATACATCAACAAGCACACCACCTTCTTCTTGTCAGTTGCATCGAATACGTCAGACCATTACCTCTCTCGTTTCGGTCAAGCGATATCGAGCACCTCCAACACAAGGCATCTTCTTGTCCGCTCAATGTCACGCCATGGTCATGTGATCAAACACATGCAAAGCCTGTCCCATTACGGGCAAGTGTCTAGGTACATTTGGCGACAGGGGCAGAGAAGGACCGAAGTCACCAGCATGAAATGCGGAGATGATACTGAAAGTGTGGAGGTGCACGGTGACGAGGCTTGATTTGGCTTTGCGCTTGTCTTGAACTTGATAAGTCTGGGGAAAGAGCATGCAGGTTGGCCGCTATCTGTTGACGATGGCTTGGTTGGTTGGAAGCTTTCATGTGCGTCTCAAGCGAGCTGCTGCAAAGTTGAAGTGAAATAAAAAAGTAGAGGGGAAGTATTTCATCTCTTTCCAAATCTCACGCTTTTTTGGGGTTCATATGTGTCTCCGTCTACAAGCACATGCGATAAGTCTCAAGGGGAAAAGCAGGATCATCAGACAGCACTGGAAGTACACCTTCTGACTTGTCTCCACGACCACTCCACTAACGACCTTGGTATCAAACAAATATTTCGGTGTTTTCGGCCTCCGGAAGAACCTGTCCCAGACCTGGATCTTCTCCGCTGTCAAAAGTGCCAAAAGTACCTGCAGCTTCCCCTGTCGAGAATCCTTCCAGTACCGGCTTCACATGCACAATACAACCGAGAACCAGCAATATCTGTTGCAGCCCTAAGCTCTCTCGGCCACTCTTCCGACCTGCCCACACCTACTTCTCACAAGCGAGGCAATATCAGAAACCTTATCATTACTACAGATGACCACTGAGTGAGAGAGGAGAAGATACCTCGTGGGGTACCCCGCCTCCAGTGCTGTCCACATCTCCATATTTTTCTTAAATCGCGCAAACATCAGATGTCAATTCCAACTCTAACTTCGACAGTTGCCATAGACTACTGCAGCAACTCCCAAACGGACCGATATCCAGACGCCATTCGTGCCTGATCGACGACGGTTCCTCCCACGGCGCTCATAACTCGCTTGCTTCCCGCTGTCTAGACCTTCTATCACTTGATTTGCCCTCAAGGTTCCTGCATACTTTGGGCTTGGCTAGTGGACAGTATTTCAATGGAAATGATATGGAGTTCGCTCTGTGATCTTCATACTGAAAGCCGCGACATGCAGATGATATTACCAGTACCTTCTTGGTATCTATAACTGCATGGCAGGAAACAAGGAAGAGTGAAAGGAGACGGGCCTTCTATTTCGCCGTATGCAGGTACCAGCCTGCATCAATGGACTTGCTGATAGCTTCAACATAGGAATAATCTTGCCTCGCTTGCTCGTGCCAACTTCTTGCTAGATACGCTACAAACAGGAGAGCTGGTTGGTGAGAACGTTGGTACATATTTCCTGCACGCACCGACTCAGTCGATGACGGCGACGAGTAGTTGCTAAGAGCATTTCCGCGGCTCATCTCACATCATGTACGGCAATCTCGAGCGAGCAATGATCGATGATGTTTGCTTCAACCATCTTGAGGTGACACGGCGGCACAGCACATTGGAACGGTGTTGTTAGGCTAGACCGTCGACCATACTATACTTAACTATTTAGTCGAGATTTCTTCTTCAATAGGACTTCTTTCTACTACAAAAAGCAATAAATTTCTAAAGGTCATGTCTTCCTAGGCTTGAGAACGTTCTGGGTCTGAGGCGTGATGCTGCCTTTCCGCCCGTTCTGTGCAATTTAGGACAACTGTGCCAATCTCATGATGAAGTGATAGGTACCCTCTGGTGTCTTTCCTGATCTCGCTTCCTCCTGCTTTGAATGGCCGCTTGCATGTGTTTCCGTTCGGCAACCGCGACCGCTATGAAGAAGCTCAGCGTGAGTTTGGACTTGTTCTCGTCAGCTTCAGCATGCGCTCCTTCCAATTTCGCAGCAAAGACAGATACTTTTATCTTCTACTTTCTTCTCTTACCAATCCCATCTCCCTCTCCTTCCCAATTCGGTATGACAGCATCTTTTCAAGCTCCTTTTGATTCATTCTCTCTATCGCGAGCACTTTCTTCTGCTTCAACACCGCGATCTGCGTCCGCTTCCAGCCCTCCCTCTTTTTTCTTCATCATGTTGCTCAACGCAGAGAGTCTTCTTGAGGCCATCCTCTATGTTCCTGCTCAAATCATTACTTTCGCTTTCACAGATCATGTATGGTGAAGGGCGTCTCGCATGGACCTGGACACTGGGGGGATGATGCTACTTCGTTTTAGGGAGCGACGAATCCAACGAGCAATTTGAGGACTTGAAAACTCTCAAAGAAATCAAGCTGTTGTTCGACCATCTCTCCCGCATGGAGCGCGACGGCACAATTCAGAAGCCTGCTACATTCTGAGAGGCACGCAGACCGAAGCCACAAACATGGTGATCTCCAAGTTTCATCGGATTTTATGGTCGGCAAGCCGATCTTGCTTGCTCGTATCGTTCCTGACTTTTCGTCCCTCGAGGAAGCTGGACAGGAGACTCGTCGAAACAATTGATGGTCTGTCGAGGCTCTGAGAGGCTGTAGGGCGCTCTTCTTGGTGTTGCTATAGCGAAAGCCCCTGTGGGGCTCAAATTCTTTTGATTCATCGTTCCGATCGAAGCTTTTCAGTGTCGCTTGGTCCAGAATCGACAACCCACAAACAAAACATACACCTACACCAGCTTCCGCTCTTTCGCAAACCCCGAGAGAGTCTCTCTGCTTATCAATGTCGATAGCAAGAGCAGGGAAACTTATCTTTTGAGCTTCATCCAGCAAGTCAACACCTCGGACTCGTACGGTCAGATCCGAATTCGTATAATGCGAATACGAAGAAATATACTTTCTATTTATTTTGACGACGTTCCTCACGGATAGGAACTTCCAAGCAAGAAGTTTCTTCAAAGTGCATTCACATATCCGATCTTCCGACATTGAAGAACTTCATGTTCTAGATGATCCGACTTCTGCGTTATGTTGACTTGTGAAGTTGTCTCGTGGTACTGTGCCTCAGAACTTCGCAGACATAGCCCCTTCTGAGCCTCAATGCTGCACTGTGCTGTATAGCAAACGCTAAGCACTGAGTCTTTTATAGAGCATACGTGCCGAATTTCCATATGCATGACACTGGTCGAAATTGTCAGACTTCTCACACACTTCCCGTAATATCGACAACCACATTTCGGAAAGAAAGATGCAGAAATCAACCCAGCAATCTGCTATCTGCTATCTCGCTTATCTCAATCAAGCTCTGAGGCACTTCAGAACGAACTGAACGACGATCCGATATCCTAAAAATACTGAAAGAGCATATCCACTTTTCGTACAACGCCCGCTCTCATTGGCCATCAGCCCCATTAAAACTCCATATCCGAGCCCCTAACCATCAAATTGCGGCACAACATGCTCGCTTCGTACACAGCCATCTCTGATTTACCAACTACGCGAGAATACATTCCCCTTCACGCTATTTGTCTCTAAGCAACACTGAATTGGGGAGTGGGTGGGGATCTTGCGCAGTTTGTATGGTCTTATATGTACCATAAGTGCGGAGTTTACATTCAACCGACCAGTCTCGAGGCCAAGATGGAGAGGTTCGTAATTTCCCAGAGGGGGGTTAGTTGCGGTTTTGATGCAGGCTGTGCGAGGCTCTTTGGTAGGCGGCTTTCTTAAAGATGCAGCTTGGCCCCGAGGAGGTGAGGGAGGAGAGGGATCTAAGCCTTCTTGCAAATTGGGAGATACAGAGATAAAAGTCACTCGTTTGCAAACTTTGAATACAGTCTTTTCATTCCTTCCGATATCTGGTTCTCTTCATACCTGCATTCATCTTCTTCAAATCACTTCCGCTTTGCATACGAGTCACAACCTCCATACTACTTCTCCAGACACAAACACACCAAAATAACTTCACAATGCCAGCCCTCAACCTTGACTCCCTCAACCTCAACCCACGAGACCTCCTCCACCATACCTCACACATCCAAAAACGCTCCGCCATCGGCGATTTCTTCACTCTCCCCATGGTACTAGGCATGATCTGCCTGCTGTTCGTGGGAATTGGCATCGCGGCTTTTGTGAAGATCTGGAGGGGTGATACGACGGGGAGGACGATGCCTGGTCGGTAGACCTGGGGAGGGTTTGGGAGGGTTTGGGAAGAAGGAAATTAGGCAGATTGGGAGGGAGGTGGTGATTGGGGTGTTCGCTTGCGAGGGTTCTCTTTGGATCATGGTGGTGGCGATGGTTGAGATCGGACGGGGACGATGCGAGTTAGAAACTGCGATCCAAGCATCTTGGGATTATCATCGGATCAATCTGCGAAACGATGACTGTTGGGTCTTCTCGAATGACCAGCACTTGTCAAGTGTTTACATGCTACCCGGGCCGTCAGGCCTGGCCCAACATGCAGATCCCGCCAACACTACACGACAGAATCATTTCCAACTCGCGCTCATTCACTCAATCGAGCATACAACACTTTTTGGACGAGCACTTTCTTATACTGCGAAGGTGGATTGAATGCTCAAGTAACCCCCTTTTATAAAGACACGGCACGATCTCGCATGGACTCTCTTTTTGTTCGGCTTTGGGGATTTGGGTGGGAATGGCTGGGCTGGCGTTCTGGTTGGAATTCGTGGGACTGAGACTAAGACTGAGCTCTGGAAATCAGATTGATGTCGGAAAGATGGATTTTCTTAATGTATATGTATGGACAGACTAGTTTTTGGATAAGATCGGATGGGTAGATTCTTGCAACGACACTAGATTTGTTGCTGGAGTGTAGCAGATACATCAATGCAAGCGAACTGCCATGTTATAAATTTGTCGCTTTTCATTGCTATTGACTTGTGCTGTCTTGATATGTTCATTTAGAGGGGCGTTCAGTCTATAAGAACATATTCAATTCAAGAGTTCGGTCAAACTCAACTTTATGCGACACTTGTCTTACCAATGTCTTCAACTGGAGATGAAGTGAAAGTACGTGCCCGCTACATGGAGCCTCTATCCAGAGAGTCCAATGAAGTAGTGAGTAGGAAAGTGTCAAGCATCAAGTGAGGACTGAGCATAGCTGAGACAAGTTCTAGGAAGTATGGAACAGCAGGAAGGAAAAAATGGATGTGGATTACCGTCTAGCTCGGGCATCTGATGTGGGCATGCTGTACATTGTTCTCCACTGCATGGCGAGGGAACAAGATGACTTCTTCAGCCGACAAAGACGCAGTTTCCGGATGAAAAGCACACTGAATACCGTTTGGATTAGTAAACTGATCCTGGAACCAAAAAGTAGGGTTGAATGAGGAGCGTCTCTTCACAGCTTCCTCTATCAGAACTTCCCTCGTCTTGGTACTCATATTATCTTGTTCGCATAGCCCCATCAGCATTCCAAAATTCGCAACATGCCATGGAACAACCAATAGGACACTTGCCCTAAAACACTGGAAGGAATTCGAGTTTCAAAAAAGGGGCAAAAAAACATACAACAGTGGGTATTCGCTGGTGGTCACCCACCCAACTACTAATCCACCGATCTGAGGCTTATGTATGGCAGAGCGGACGGGATGCCCAGTGTCTCCTCAGTCTATGGTCGTATGTATCAGTTTTGTGCATAGCTCACTTTCTATACCGACACAAAACTTTCCATTCTTGCCGCTCACCTGCCATTTGTCAAATCCCAGTGAGAGACCCACAAACATCTGCAACTTTCAACTACTCCCTGAGTGTACCTACGCAATTGGCGTAACACCCTTCTTCAGAATCACATTCCCATACTTCCTCGTCTCGCCTGTAACTACCACCGCAAAAGCTTTCTGCTTGACTCGCTCGTAGAAAGCGAAACGCTCGATTTTGAGGATCTCGCCTGTATAGCCGGCTGCCAGGGAAGCTTTGAAGGAAGTCTCTACTTCGGGGTCGGACGTGTCACCTGGTACGACTTTTGGCTTGTCAGTCAATGAGAATTGTGACTCAAGGGGACGTCCAATGGCTTGAGGCAGGATAAGTACCTTCCATCATCATGACTGGAGTCTCGCCATACGTGTCGAGTTCAAACAGTGGAATGATTGCTGCGAGGAGAGCGGATGCTGAGATACCTACATCATTGTCAGTACCTTTGTCATTAATAGTCAATTTACCCTAGATCCTCCGTATGACTCATTACCGTCCTATGTAAACAAGAAGAATCCAGACTTACCATCGGCTCTTACAACAGGTACATTTGGCCCACAAATTGAATGGCTTGGAAAGTGAGCATCAGCGAGCACAATCTCATCGCCATGTCCCATTTCCGCTAATATCTTGAGAAGAGACGGGGAGATGAGAGGTGAGATGCCTTTGAGTACCATATTGATGTTGTCGCTGCGTGAATGATGGTTGTCAGGTGTGCGGGGTAGATTTTGTGATGAGCTCAAAGGTAGGTTTAGACGTCGGAAACTGTGGATGTATGGTGAATTAAAAGTCCTATGGAGAGTGTTTCTGAAGAAGAGGTGAATGAGAAATTTGCGGTTGAGAAATTGGAAGGGCGTTTCAACGTCGTGGAGTCGTCTGTCGGCGTGTGTCTGTTGTAAGGAAGGGCAGAAGTCAAAACGTGCCGAAGACTTGCCGACGAATCAAGTGGATCTCAAAATCGACCATACTTACGAAATCACTAACTAATGGCCGTTTCAGAGCTCTAAAATTATTACAGAGGTCTCACACATCGAAAATGGGCTGATTCCTTATTTTAATCTATGACTTAGATCAAGAACATTTATCTGAAAGCCATCCTTCAATTTACTTGGACTCGCTTATTACCGTCGTGAAGATCAACATCACGGAATACTGGTTCTCTTTGGGAAGTTACTGGTTGATTCTACGTAATTCAATACGGGCAAAAGTATGTATGAGGATGAGACTACCATGTCACCGAGTGGATAGTATAAGTAGTTGCTTCATTCGTATCTTGGAAAATATGGTGAGTCCGAGTGATTAGGCACAAACAAATTATACACAAGCGCCAACGCACAATGAGCAAGAATGAATGAGTCAAGGGGTGTACCTATACCTAAAAATTGATAACTTATAATGATATCAAATAGTATCTTACTTCTGGATACCATTTGATCGTTCACGACCACTTCTCTCAGCCGCCCTACCTGCCAAGCACCATAACTATGATTCTGTTTCCAACACGTTTATCAACATGGAGACCAGCATATCCAGAGAATCTCCAGCACTAAAGTTCATGCCATCATCTGCAACCAATCCAAGCATCACAATCACGACCTCTCAACCAGTGCGTTCAGCTTTCTGTTCTTCATATTTTCATTCTTCGATTCCGTGTATTGTGGCAAAACAAGAGACGCAACACGATATACAAAATCTCCGAGTTGCATGCCTGCTCAATTGATACTCGTATCTTGTGTGATAATCAATTTCAACTACAGAAGCCCATAGAAAGCATGAACATTAGTGCCAGCTCAGAGATTCACATGCGAGGTGGTAGCCAAGGATACTCCCTGTGTGATGGGGTTGAGTGTCCTTGCGGCTGGCGTTGTAGTCTTTGGTGATACTGATACTGGTCTACTATTTGATGCTTCTCCTGCTTTTATGTGAAGGCGTCGAGATGAGATCATGTGCGGCGGCTAGAGGGATTTGAACATTCTCGGAGAAGGTTGTGGCGAGGACTGCTGGAATGGCTTCGTTCTTACTGTAGTTGGAAGTAGTAGTTTTGAAGATTTACTTCACGCTGGTACGAGCTGTGGAGAGCCTTGTGAAGTCTGCATCTACTGATGCCTTGAATGCGGTCGGAAGTTAGCCATGCGGCTGCTTCCGTAAGCTCTGTTGAATACATGAGGACCTTTCAATGTGAGACTGAGCAACAGTAGCTAGCCTGCTACGAAATTGAGCACCTTTAAGTCAAAGTTTATTTGTGACGAGCTGTGCTTCTCCTTCATCAAAAGGTATCCATGTTTTCAGTGCTTCGCTCCTCGGATCTTTTACATATCTCGCTCCAAGCGAGCCGACTTTGACTAAAAGCAGTTGAACAAACCATTGTTAGCGACTTTGACTGGAATAAAGAATGATTGAGTAGAGTTATTTCATTATGTCCGGGACTTCACTACCTCAAGGACTCAGCCTATCAATCTTCCAACCACCCTCCTCCAGCTTAGTATACTGAAACCTATCATGCAACCTACTCTCCCTCCCCTGCCAGAACTCGACCATCTCCGGCTTAATCCTTAACCCACCCCAAAACTCCGGCACAGGGATCTTCTCCTCGCCCTCAAACTTCTGCTCAGTCTCCTTGACCCAGCCCTCTAATTGCTCTCTCCCATCCAAAACCTGGCTCTGCCGACTGGCCCACGCACCAACCCTACTCCCTCGAATTCTTGTATCGAAATACACCTGACTTTCTTCGCTCGTCATCCTCTCTACCTGGCCCTCCACACGAACTTGTCTCTCCAATTCTCTCCACCAGAATGTCAAGCTGGCCCATTTATTGCCCTCAATATCCTTTGCTTTCTTACTCGTGCCGAAATTCGAATAGATGACAAAACCAGCTGTATCCAATTCTTTCAGGTATACCATACGGGAGCTCACTCGGCCGGAGGGGAGCGAGGCTGTGGATAGGCAGACCGTCTCGGGTTGGTGTACGCCATTGGCCTGCGCGTGCGTGAACCAAGTGTGGAATTGTGTGAACGGGGAGTTTGGGTCTAATTGATCTCTCTCGAGGGCACCTTTGGTGTATTGTTCGGCTTGAGAATTGGTTTTGTCGTTTGCTGGTGCGACTATAATGTACAATGTAAGTCATTGACTCACTTGAGAACGAGGGGCATAATGACTCCTTATATGGAAGGGGGAAAGTACATATCAGCTTAGATGTGTTCTGTGGCGGATGGAGAGCCATTCTTAAGAGGCTTGGGCGGTATAATAGACTTGGTGTCAGACGCATAGGTGAGTGTTGTGCTGGTAAGAATGCGAATGTCAGGTCACCTTTGTTTGGTGACGATGTAGATTTGGCGCTAGTTTAGTGGGGTGTTCAGCCTTGCTCTCAGCCTTGTGAGTGGAGATGATGTTTATACCTATGGCGTGGTAAATGTATCCCATCGTCCAAAAATAGCTGGAACTTTAATTAGAATATACTCGTCTTCCATCTACTTTAAAAGTAAAGGAACAGTCTGCCAATACCGATATTTTGCCCAGCATTCCCTGCCAATGTACAGCTTAATCTGCCATGCTCCCAAAACGCCAGTTTATGCATCCATTCCTGCCCAGATGACTTTAGTCCAGGCTAGGCGCCAAAGAAATCAAGCTGAATCTTAACTCTCCACCCTCAGCCTCTGCCTCTCTCTTCAAGAACTGTCTAGGACCCAAGTCCAAAGCCTTCTCGCTCAAGACATCATCCCCTTCACCAAGAACTCCTCTATCCAGCGGGCCCTTTCTCCGTCCATCCATCTCCCACAGGTGATTTTTGTCATCCTTGATGAAACATACGTAATGCAAGTCGACATTAGCCTCTGCATCTGGGGTAGCGCTCTGTCCTTGACTACCAGCACTTTGGTGGGCGCTCTCCAAGGCGTGGGAATTGTATAGCAGATCTGCCCGCTCAATAGGTCCTAGTGGCGTAGCGTCTTTAACAAGCTTCTCGAGGTCCGAACCAGGTTCTATACATCCCAAACCATCAGCATAAGTCCAATAGAGCTCACAGGTTTTGCTTACGAATAAACTCCTTGGAGCTACCATTGCTCACAGCATGCAAGATCCCAATCAATCCACACGCATTCCGGATCGTTTGCTTATACCATATGACCGGCTGTCCATCTCCCTTTCCCTCATATTCAGCCTTACTAGCATCTTCCTGTCTACGGAAGTTCTCATAGGTTTTGCTGACTGGGAAAACGAGGAGAAGGGCGTTGGCTGGGCGAGGAATGAAGGAGAGGAGGTCTGGGTCGTCGATGCTGAAAACGTCGTGGAAGGAGAGGGTAGGTG
The DNA here is from genome assembly GCA_017365405.1 of Cadophora malorum. Lineage (NCBI taxonomy): Eukaryota > Fungi > Ascomycota > Leotiomycetes > Helotiales > Ploettnerulaceae > Cadophora > Cadophora malorum. Next base: position 50,793 of record JAFJYH010000150.1, on the reverse strand, counting down.
AGAGACCAAGCTTATGGACTAAGGCGGACATGACTTCGGGATTGTTCTCTGCGAATGTGTTAGTTAGCAAATCCTTACATGGTAGAACCTAACCTGTGCATGTGCAGAGCTATAGATCCCAGCTTCGAGCTTGCTACTTACCAAGTGGGACAAAAGCCTTGCGGCCTTTGGGTACATCTGGGTCATCGTGAACCTGAACTGCTGCCATGTTGCGATGTAATGATTCCCGAAAATATTCAAAGTGAAGCTTGAGCTTTGTTTTGGTTCCCAGAGCTGGAAAGAGGGCAGGGACATCATTGCGCTGTTGACCCCGCCGGCTGACATGTTCCGCCGATCCGTGGCACTCTATGCCCTCCTTAAGAGTTACTGAAGCGAAGTCAACAAAGAGGGAGTCGAAGCCAATTTCGTCTGCAGATGAGTACCGAGCCTACATGACTTCGGTTCTGGCAGTAGGGAAACACTGTGTTTTCCTGATATAGAATTTTATGCTGCTCAAGTTTCTTGCACAGTAAGTTTTGAAACCCATCGAAAGACATGTTACATCTTAAATGCCTCTATTTTTGTACGAGTCTATGGCCGATTGACTCATTATGAATCGACCTCGTATACTCTTGAAAGCTTTGCTGGGCTGGTAAATTTGATTGAAATGATTCTGAAGCATTCCGGAAAGAACGACATCTGCGACCAAATATTTCAAATCGTACCTCCCAGTATGACATCCTGACCCAGAACTGCAAGTCGTCCATTTAACGCTGATCAGTGAACTAAAACTCCCCAGGCACTAGGAAATTCGCCGAAAAACCCCAAGGTCTTCCAATTCAACAGCCGGGCACATTACTAATCAAGCTCCTCTTTTACTTTCTTCTGCTTCTTTTCCCTCATTGGGGCTTCACGTTTTCCAGAATTCTGTTCAGCCTATAGATAGTCAGCACGAATCCCAAGCAGAAGTAGTGGCAGGAGCAACAAACCTCGATTTCCTCGATGAGCTGCAAGATTTCATCTGCTACTTCAGGAAGACGCTCTATGATAATACCTCCGATCCTTGCTCTCTCTCTGAAAGCATCTTCGGTCACTGCTTTCAGACAATGCCTCGCTTCGAACGGAAAATTTCTTCTGCCATCAAAACTCCGTCGCTCGCTTCGGCAAAAGTAGGAATTATTGTCAGGACTCTTCCAAGATTATTCTGAGTGTCCCATCAACTGAGGCACGGTTACCGAAGTAGGAAAGGACTGACAAAACCTGTCAGATTCCTGTTTTTGCTCCTGTAGATGTTCACAAAACAAATCATGCCATGCCTTGCTGCCTTCTATACACGTGGCTCTCAGATCAGCACTGCTTCAGCCATATAAATAGTGATTCTTTGCAGGCTTTTATAGTCGTCGACCATAATTTAGCCGTGTCGCGCTGCATGAACAATAGTGAGCCAATATTGCCAAACTGAATGACCGAAAAAGCACTCGTTGGGATCCGCCGACACAGATAAAATGACTTGAATAGTCTTGATAGTCCCCTCGGTAGGTCTTGTCACATAATTCAGGTCCTGGTTGGCCCAAATGGGATAAGCAAGCAATGGAGGTTCCGATTCCTGCCTGAGACCTAAAGAAGGCTCGCTCTCTAATTGACGCTGGACGTAGAACCAGAGTCCATGTTGCGCTGCGAAAGTTAAGAATCTTTGGTGAGAAAGCACTGGTGCCCAGGGCTCATTCTTGCTGAATTCCAGGAATTGTATGGCCGCTGCTACAACGCCCAAGGCCGCAACGGCTTCCATTATCGCTGAATGAGGACTGAACCTTGGGTCCGCGCTGATTACTCTACTAAACGACGAGTCTGCGAGGGTTTGAGATCAGATTGGATGACACGTTGAGCTCTGGGGACAGTGTTGTCGTCAGTGAAGTTGGGTTTTTGGGAATCTAGGTGTCTACCGTGAGTTGGGCGGACCGCGAGGCTGAATATGCATGCGCCCTCATGCAGACAACAGGTGCGCTGGGCCAATGGGAGGGTCGCACCTGCCATTTCCCTAGGTTTCACCAGATTTTAATCGCTGAGTTCAACAAGCAGCGGCGTAAGGTCAATGATATCTGCAGTCCAAAGCTACGGATTGTCATGGAAGTGTAAAACAGTTGAAATCTCTGGAGAGCTGACAAGGCCTCGCTTAGCCTTGAAACAAAATGTCAATAGAGAAGTGGTGTCGTCATTGCAACTCACTGTACAGATAACTCAAGTAATATAAAGCTTACAAGAACGTCAAAGAAAGGCCGTCCATCGTACCTATGCTATTCCAAGCCCACTCCAAACGCCTGCCAGTACCGCCTTAGCTTTCCATTCCCCCACTTAAATATGCAGGCATTTTACTCAGCCCAACTATCCGTTCGTACCATCTCTTCTAATGCAATATCTCTAGAGACCTTTATGCATCAAGCGCTCTAGCACGACCTCCCTCAACGATGATCTGCTCATCGATCCTTTTCCCAATATCTCCATACTCCACACGCTTCCAGGTGCGGATTCGAGCCTCGTTCAGATCGATATCAAACAATCTGACCCGGCGGTGATATCCACCGTAGCCACCATAACCACCAAATCCAGCTCCTCCCGCATAGCACATCCACATGGCTGGGCTCTTTGCTTCGTTACTCGTCAATGCGCAGTACTCATTTGCATGGTCGTGACCACATGATACCATCACAACACCTTCTTCAACCAGAGCATCTCTGAAGCCAGAGTTGAACCCTGGCGCGGTGACACCTTCTCTCCATTCTCCTTTGCGGGGAAGTGAGTCATCTCGATACTCGGGAAGTGGGATATGGATAAATGCCAAGTCCATGTGGATATGTGTATAGCCAGCATGCTCCTTCTTCAGCCCCTGCGCGGTGGCTTTGAACCAGTCTATTTGGTTCTTCTTGAGCCAGTCGTATCCTTTGAAATTATGCTCATCGGGTGAATAGGCGTGTGTGTCCAACAAGTAAATCGTCAGTGCAGAGTGCTTGGAGCTCCCTCGTGCAAGGACCTCGACGTAGTAGTTCCCAACGCCATCAATGTCTTCAGGGCCAGCGGCCGAGAGAGAATATGGTAAAGTCTCGATCAAGGACATCTGGCCAGCACGAGGAAGTGAGCCTTCATCGTCATGATTGCCAAAAATTGTAGCATAAGGTATCTTGCGCTTGATGAAAAGCTCGGCATATTTGAATATGGCCTGGGACAGTCAGTATGCTTGAGACAATTATATGCACGTATAGTACTTACGCTTTGAGCATCTGGAGCTGTCTCTCCGTTGATTTGGTCTCCACTCAGCACTACCAAATCGGGCTTCTCTTCATCCAAAAGTCTTCCCACGAACTCCAAGGTCCTGGGATCCGCCTCGCATTTCCCACCATTGTGACCAACCGGCATCTCGTCTCTGCAAGCCCCCGTACCAGTACTCAAATGCAGATCCGCAACCTGCATGATCTTGAACTTTCCATTTTCATTGATCCTCGGGACAGGCCTGGAGTGAGGAGCCTCCTTCCCTCTCCTCACACTCAATCGAGCCTCATGACCCTCTCCACTTGTATCCAGCAGCATAGGCGTGCCTACCATCTGCCATCCGTCTCTTGGATCCACCGCATCTGCACCGAACAAAACGTCCACAGACGTGATGGCTTGATGCGAATCGCTTGCATGGCGCTTTGCTGACCGTTTCAACCATAAACCTGCCGGCCTTGACTCCCACCTCTCGTCCCCTTCTCCTTTATCTGTGGTACTAGGATCCAACCTCCCAACTTTCACATCCACAATCACCTTGTCATCTGCCAAAAGTTCCTCCTCCTTCTTTCGCTTGATATGCACAAATGCGCTGCTAACCCAGCCCTTCCCCAAGTATAGATCCTTCTCTATGCGATGCCATACCTCCGCGTCGAGTTTACAGGATGTGAAAAGGTTTATGCGCGAGCAAGAGGTCACCGTTATGTCGGTGATCACCAGGCCAGGATGGTGCGCAGGAAGTGCATTGTGGATCGCAGAGGGCAGGACTCGGAATTTGTTGTCCAGGAAGAAGATGACTACGATCGTCAGGACAGCCAGAGCCCCAAGTTGGCTTGCTGTGCGAACCTATTACGAGCGAAAGTCAGTATTGCTGATTCACAATTCATCCCAAGGAGGTTCCTACAATCCGTCTCGTCATGTTGCAGTAGCTGTTGAGGAGCTAGCTGCCGCCACAATCAATAGCTGAGCTGAAAGGTATCCGAGGGCGAGGGCGATCTTTTCCATCCGTATTTGTGTCAAGCGCACATTACGACTATTCCATTGTTGAAAGCGAGTATTCACATTCGAGACTGGCTGGTCAGAGAAAGGGGAAGCTCGAGATCGTGTCCATAATTTCAGGCTCTTTGAGACGAAATCTGGGGTCGCTAGTCGGGAAAGCTAATAATCCCTGTCAATGGACCCTCTTCTTTGTTTGGAGTCTTGTGACACGATGGGGATGTGAAAACGCTATTTTCTTGACAGTTCAGAGGGAATAAGTAAGTATAATACATTAGTCTTACATATTCTACATCTAAAGTCCAGTCTATTCTGAGAAGGGAGTAATCTTACGCCACAAACCTACAAAGCCTCCTCCTGAGACTCTTCCCCCAACCTTCGGCCTACAAACCATCTCTCCCCCAAAGTTGAATGTCTCTGGCACCTTGGGGTCTTCCACTTCGCCCTCAGCAGTCTCCACTGTACTCTGCTTCTCTCCTGGACTGGTCTTCAATGCCCTTGGCGTCACTAGCCGGACGTCCCATTCTCTTCCACCCACAGCACCACCTATCTCAATGACTTTCTCCAGAAAGAATGGTAAGTTCTTTTGCTTCGTAAGCAAGACACAAGCATTGATTTGCGTGATACTCGGGCAAAAGCCAACCAAAGTCCCATTTGTCTTCATAGCTTTGCTCACAATCTCAAAGTACTCGTGTGTGGCCGGAAGATCAAGGATTGCATGGTCCAGAAATGGATCGTCAGATTTCGCCATTCTTCCAGAAAGATATTCTTGAATTGTGCCAGTATGGAAATCGACATTTGGGAAGTATAGTCCCTTTCGGAAATTCTTCACCACTTGCACAGCATGCTTTGAATGGGTAGCATTGATATCGAGAGTATGCACGACTGCTCTCCGAGCATCCCGCCATACCTTCTCAGCCTTCAACTTGTCCTCAAGCTGAGCACTGTCTTCTTCACTTATGTCGATGATTTTTGGTATTGGAGCTGGAGGATTCGCAGCATGGATCGCTCTCGCAAGATGCAGAGTCAAGGCTCCATGGCCCGTCCCGGCTTCAAATATTTCCAACCTTTCTCCATTTGTATCATTTGGCCGTGGTGGAGTGGGATGTAAATCGAGGAGGGAGACAATCAGACTCGCATCTTGGGAGTAGATCTACTATCATGCGGTTAGAAACTGCATATCCAACAAACCAGTCTAATGGAAGTCCTACCGGCGTCACTATTCGCGGTGAACAGTCTGTGTATTCTGCGAGAGTCGGTTCAAGAATTCGGTAATGCACCCCCTTCCTGGATGTGACTACCTCTCGCAGCTCTTTCCCTATGATGTGATCATTCTCGATAGCGTCCCGCCAGTTTGATGTGGCAGATAAAGTAGTCTTTCGTCCTGATCGCAGTTTGCCAGTGACGATCGGCGCACTCGGGTTGTTTCGGTGCTTCAGCAGGACAATATCATGTTCTACGGAAAGTCAGTGTACTGAAGCAAGAGAATGATTGGAGAGCTTGTTACCTTTTACAACATTCTGTGAATATGATCGACAGTTGCTCGAGAGCCGCGAGAGACCTCCTGCCCTAGACAAGATGCGACCCGTACTTTGGACTATGCGCGGCAGAGTTGTCATCTGGATGTTGGGAGATGCTGAACATCAAGCTCTTGTCAAAATAAAGTCAAGCTCACATGCAAGCGGCCGCCTCGGCACGAGACCCCTGTCGACGATCAGGAACCTCAGCTCTAGACCTTATCCCGAGCTCTCTTTCATGATCAAGAAAGAAATTGGGGCTTGATTCAAGCATCCGATCATTCCACCAGGAACGACTGTTTCGACCCGTTGTTACAATTCCTGATCCTCCGGCTACACCACTGTTCCTAGCTTTCTATACATTTTCCAAGCTATTACTCCCCTCGATTCAGCCAATATGCCTACTGAAGTTGAAGGAACTCATCAAGTCGGCAATGTTTCGCTCTATACTAAGACTTGGAAGGTATGTGGCATACAGTTCCAAGGTTCAAAATATGATATTGTAGAGCTGTGGCATTCTTTCGACTGACTTCAGTCTGTAGCCAGACGGAGCTCCAGTAGCCAAGCTCATCTTCATCCATGGCTTCGACGACCATTGTGACCGGTACTATGAACTGTTCCCAACTCTCGCTTCCAAAGGAATCGAGACAGCTGCCTTTGATCAACGTGGCTGGGGCCGATCAGTAAAGAAGCCAGCCGAGCAAGGTCTGACTGGACCTACAGCTCAGGTCATCTCTGATATTGTGTCATTCATCAAGTCGCAAATGCCTTGCTCTGTACCCTTATTTGTTATGGGTCATTCAATGGGTGGTGGCGAGGCCCTTATCTTGGCTTCTGATCCTGAGTATGCAGATCTCACCAAGGACATTCGGGGTTGGTTATTGGAAAGCCCTTTCATCGGCTTTCCTAAAGGGTTCGAACCTATGTGGATCACAGTCGCTGCTGGAAGACTGGCTGGAAAGCTACTCCCGCACAAGCAACGATTTTCGGCCATTCCCCCAGTCAACTTGACCCGAGATCCCGACGTGGTGAAGTCTCTTTCCGAGGACAAGCTTTTGTATGGTAATGGCACCTTGGAAGGATTGGCTGGCATGCTTGACAGAACTTCGTTGCTGAACCAGGCCAAAGTCAGATTGAACCCAAATGTGAAGAGCGTCTGGCTCGCACATGGTACTGAGGACAAGGGAACTAGCTATGAGGAAAGTAAGAAGTGGTTTGAGAGACAGACTGGGCTGGAGGACAAGGAGTTCAAAACCTACGAGGGTTGGTCCCATCAATTGCATGCAGACTTGCCAGACAACAGAAAAGTCTTTGCGAATGATGTTGCCAATTGGATCCTTGCCAGAGTTGGCGGTGACGGAAGGGACTCGAAGCTTTGAAGGCATAATTTGGTGTTGGGATTTGGCAGCCATGCCTCGGCGCAGGCAAGCATTAACGGCCGCAATAGCATGTATGACAGGAATGAATTTGCTCAAGCATGCATTGATTCTATGTGTCATTCTCTCCCTCTTTCTTCTTCTCTTCGCCCTCAACCCTCCTTTGTAGGATCTCGTCTACGATACCCATCTCCAGAGCTTCTTCAGCACTCAAGAACCGGTCTCTCTCCATCAATCGCTCGACATCCTCCAAAGTATGCGGCTTCGTCAAATGCTTGATGAATATCTCATTCAGCTTCCTCCGCACCCTCAATATCTCCTGTGCATGGATCGCAATATCACTTGCTTGCCCAAAATATCCTCCACTCGGTTGATGTACCATAACACTGCTATGTGGCAGACAGAACCGCTTGCCCTTCTCGCCACCACACAGTAATAAGCTTCCCATTGAAGCGGCTTGTCCTACGCAGACTGTCGAGACTGGAGATCGAATGTATGACATAGTATCGTAGATTGCTAGACCAGCAGTAACGGATCCACCTGGGGAGTTTATGTAGAGAGTGATCGCCTTCTCTGGCGCATCGGACTCGAGGTATAGAAGTTGGGCGACTACCGCTGCGGAAAGGACATCGTTCACTTCGCCGTTGAGACAAATGATTCGTTCTTGTAGTAGTTTAGAAAAGATATCTGATTGTCGATAGCCGCCTCCCTATACTGTCAGCTCAATTCTCAAGATTGGAAGCAATTGACATACAATTGTCTCTGTAATCAACGGCATGGGAGTCCATGATTTTGGAGGCTCTGTTCGGGACGGTATGGAGGAAAAGCTTCGCAGACTCTGTTGGAAGACATTGCGAGCTGGCTTCCGCAGTAATCTAGTTGCGAACATTGTGGATGAGGTGGAATGAGTCGAGTACTGGCAGCTTCTCGAGGGAGTCTTGCGACTGAAGTTGGGAGACGCGATGAGGCGATGGGTGCGGAATCAAGCGCGATCGCTTGGCAGGGATCCTGAGCTTCACTTCAATTTATTTCCAGACTTGACATCATAGGCGTCAACATCAATCGCAACATTGAGCAGCAGAGAATGTGGCATGAACAGATGTACGAATTCCCCCGGTAGCAGCACTGCAAAGTTGCTTGCGACAGTCAATCGAACACATACGACACGAGCACCATGCTCCTCTGAGCTTCGAAGGACACAATGGAAGCTCTTCAGAGCTTGCCAAAGCCGGAACCTTTCAAGCACGAGAGGCGAGACTTCACGAACCCGGCCTCTGAAAGTCAATGATGGAGCAGATTCCGAGTCTGCCACCGGATTGGTAGATCTTAGCGGAAATGCAGCTTCAGCACGGAATGGCGCATCTGTGCTAGAGACGTCTGAGGTCGACATCGACCCAAGGTCAAATCCCAAGGACTCTGCATCAGTGACAGCAATCGACCTTCCCGAGGAGAAATCTAGACCAGCCTTCATAAGGCGCCCTCTTCCTCTCTCGCCGCTCATGGATCCATCATTTCTCGAAGCCAGAGGGAGACACCACGCTCCAAAAGGCCGGCCGAGGAAGAACCTTACGCCATTCCAGCAGCAACTGGCAAAGAATCCATATGCCCTTGCACTCGCATCGCCTGTCCGTAGATGTGCTATTAGTGGCACGAAGTTACCCTCTTTCTTCCTTCAAGGGTTCAGAGTGATGTCGGATCCGACGACTGGAGAGCCGTGGTATGTGCCAGCAGATCTGGCAAACAAACATCTTCCAGCCAAAAAAAGAGATGCTTTAGATGAGGTGGAAGAAGTACAAGAATCGGAAGAGCTGAATGGCTCGGAGAGTAACATGGGAAAAGGTCACTTAGCAGGATCGAAGGGGTTGGAAAGCGGCATGGAAGTGGATGAGAAGCCCAGACCTTCTAAGATGGGATACCAAGCATACACCCTCAACAGCAAGTTCCTTCTTAGTGGCATGGTCGATACAACATCTGGCTCCAAACGTACCAACAAAGGAAAAGCAGGGCAAACTAAGTTCATTCCTGGTGGATGGCGATCCGTAAGATCTGCCATGCAGACTTATGGAAAAGCTAGTTGGAGACCAGATATGGACGATTTTGTCACGATGCTGATGGGGCGACGTATCTCGGAAGCTCTTCTCTATCTTGCAAAGCAAAAGCGAGGATATATTGTCGGTTGTAAAGACTGGGAAGACGCCTTGAAGAAGCCTCAAGTCGCTGCATTTCTCTGGACAGGGAGTGCGAGTGGAGATATATTGACAGGACCACCAGAATTTGCAACTCTCGATGTTGGAAGTCAAGACTTTGGTGATGTTGGGCCACAACTGGCAAAGAAGAAAGGAAAGGTACCGATATACAATCTTGCGGCGCTTCTGGGTAAAGAGAATATGGATGAGCTGCGAAAGTCGGTACCGAACAGCGTCTTTGAAAAGGAAGTCTTGGTGCTGAAGCACAAGAATGCTACAATTGAACTAGAGTCCCGACTTTGGAAACTTCAGGGTTATATGGCAGAGTATCACGACGACCAAGTAGCCCCCGCAGGAAGCTCTCCGAAAGGAACCCAGGCGGACGAGATCGCAGATCTTTCCAAGGACCTACCGTTGGTCGGTTTCCATAGAACTTCGAGTTGAACCCAATTCCGAACAGTGTAATGGAGTTTGGCTCTATGTCATGCGCATACTTGTCCACTTCACCCAGTATTGGCACCGGCATCAAAATAAACATGAATTCAAGGAAAGGGTGTGCTCAGTATTGAGTACAATGTATTGTCACGAGCAGAATCAGTTGGTGTCAGATCAGTCCTGCAATCACTCGGCTTTCATCAAATCTCCAAGCGAGTCATTCCCGATTCCGATCCAAATCATCTCGTGTCATGTTTCTGAGCTTCGCCAGTCAACTTTTGAGACTATCCCACTTTACAGCAAGTCACAGGCTGGACAGCGGCTTATTTCCAGCTTGAAAGTCTTCATGCAGTACAAATGTCGTGCGTTTCCATCCCTTTACCATGAGAAAGCATGCTATTGATGGTGCGATCCAGTATCTTGCAGTAGCATATCTTGACTTGCACTGGCTCGGTGGTTCGGGGAAGTCGGGGGTACAGAGTCTCCAATTAACGATCAGCACGAACCGACCCAAAAAGATATTTCCTAAATCCGAATCCCACCAGTCAGATTCCTGCTGGGCCAGATCGCTTGCTTCGCATGTGCGCGGGGTTGGAGGCCAAGCTGGGGAACTCGGGGAAATGCTCTTGCACTACAGTAGGGTGCAAAAAGTCATTGCACCCCCCCTTGCCAGCCAAGGCATACTTACTTAATCAGGAATTGTTTATTATGCCGCTTTTAAAAGTAAACATAGGAAGCTCGATTTTAATATTTTGTATATCAACCTTTTGCATCGATAATTGTTTTTATTTGATGATTTATAGTAGTAGCTAAATGATACAAAATCCCATTATCAATAGCATGCCACGCTTCTTGTGCGCCTCGAATCAAGGCATCAAGAGTTGCGTCAATATTAGGGGCTGTAACGTACGGTCAGGCTGGTGTTGCCCGAGAGTGCGAAGGTAAGTTGGTTAGTAGGTAAGGACGCTATCACTGATTAAAACTAATAATCGTTACAAATTACTAAGTATGATATAAAGATACTTTATTTAAATTAAGCATAAAGCTTTTATTTACTGTAGGCAGATAGCTTGTGTTATATAAAACCTTTATTTTAGTAAGAAGTTTTCCTTGGCGGGGAGTTTTTTAAATTAGAGTTCTCTCCTTTTAAGGACTTTATTACGTGTGGATTCCCTTACGTGACTTGTGTTATTTTTTTGTTTTAGCTTTTTTGTGCAACAAGGCTGTTGAGCCTTAAGGTTAAAACGCATTTAACTTGTACGGTTACTAATTAATGATTATAACATTATCCCTCTTTTAGCTAATGTATTCCTACATTAATGTTAATAATAACAAAATCTCTTATCTTAATTAACGTTTTTTTTTACTTGTTGCTTGTTATGTTATTTATATCTTATAAGAAAAAAAAGTAACGCATCGCACTTGCAATGCGTATCAAAAAGATAAGTTGTGCTACATAAGCTTGCTCTTTTTGCCGATCACAATCTTGTAACTGTTTTTTGAATTTGCGGGAAAGTGCTCGTTGTTTCGAATGCGTTCATTCGAAAAGGACTTACAACGCCGCAAGTTATTTGCCCAAGCGATTACCTCTAAAGCAAGTGTGTTATTTTTTCTTTTGCTTTTGCTTTTAGCAATTACTTTCTCCGCTTTTTAAGCTTGCGCCCGACGCTTTAAATAATTGGCTCCCTTAGCTTCTTAATCCTAATTCTTTTATAATTGATTTCGACTCTTCGGACCCCGTGTGATTCGATTTATTTGATGGCAATGATTCTTGGGGTTCCCCTAGCTATCTAATTAAAACCGTTGAAGCAACTAAAGGCAATTCAAGTTTTCCGTAAATACCCATGAGTTTTCCTCCGCCCCATACCCTTTCTATTTGACTAAGTATTTTTGCTAACCTTTATTAGTAATCCAAATATCAAATAATTTCTCCACCTCATAAACGTCTAGATTGTTTTTTAATTGGATTTCTTCATTTGTTATTAGTGGTGTTATTTTTAATGCGAATTTTAGCAAGGAAATGTGAAATATAAGGTATAATTTTAATCCCTTGGGTAGCTGTAGTCTGAAATTAACTAGCCTTATTTTTTCCAATATTTCATATGATCCTAATTTCTTAAAATCTAATTTAGTGCTTAGTCATTTCATTTTAATATGTTTGCGTAATAGGTATACTTTATCCCCCTTCTTTAGCAAAGGTCCCATATTTCGCTTTTAGTTACTATATTTCGCAATTCTTAAGTTTAAGAACTTGATATCTTTAAATAATTGCTCCTATAGCTTCCTTAATTTATCTACGAATATTACCAATTATTATGCATTGGTATCATCCTTTTTAAGTTGTCAATAAGCTTTCGGTTTGAAGTCATAATTAGCAAAAAAGAATAACATGGCTGTGATCTCATTCTTTGCGCTATTAAGGGCGAATTAAGCAAGTGGGAGGAGTTTTACCCAATTGCTCTATTTCCTATTGACATAGCTGCGCAAATATTATTTAAGGAACTAATTAAATCTTTCCATTTATCCGTTTGTTTATGGGTGAAATGCCATAAACATTTTGTAATTTAATCCCATTTGATTCATCAATGATGTCCAAAACTTAAACGTAAAGAGCTTGTTTCTATCAGATATGATTTCCTTGGGTAGCCCGTATTAACTTACCACTATCTTGAGGAAAGCGTACGCGAGTTCTTACATATTACTTCCTTTCTTATATGATACGAAGTACCCGTATTTGATAAATTAATCCATTATAACCCATATAGCGTTAAACATTATCCTCGTTATTGATTCTTTAAATAGCAATAATTTGATAATAAAGTTAAATGCAATTAATTCTTACGCTTGTTATAACATCGGAAATAATTATAAAAGTTTATAAGATACATACCTATTTGATTTGCTTTTTGCATATAAATCGCATTTTCCTATTACCCTTTCGATGTATTTCCTCATTCTTAGGAAATAGTAATTCCTAGCAATCCTTTCAAAAGTTCTTGATATTCCCTAATGCCTATACGCTGGCAGCAAGTGCTATTCCTTAATAAAGTGTTACCTTATTTTGCTAGGAATATAAACGAATTCTTTAAAACGGAAGATACTTACTTCATTTTAAGCGAAGTTTTCTGTTAGCAATTGTAATATCCTTATAACGCATTCATCCATTTAATATACGTGTTTAATTAATTTTACGAGTTTGTCATCTTCTATTACTGCAAGAGTTGCAAGAAGTTCATGATTATATTTTAATTCATTTGCTCCTACCTTAAGTATAGCTTTAAGTCTTTCCATTGGTTTGCCCAAGTAATCTTGTCATCTGCTAAAAGCGTTAGCTTTTGCATTTTCCGATTCCTTCCAATACGTAATATTAAGCTTTAAAGTGGATAGCTTTTTTAATTACCTAACTTATTATTTATTTAATATCTTGATTATAATAAAAGATATAAGATTCTTATAATCCGTTCACACTTAGATTACATGTTTTGCTCTTTCGAAGTAATGTTGCTATTGCTTGCAAGCGGCCACTATAACCAATAGTTCCTTATCGTATATGTCGTAATTAAATTCTGCGGGCGAAAACGTCCAAAAATAGTACGCAATAGGTTATAATTTTCCGTCATGCTTTTAGCTTAGGCAAGCCCCGAGGGCGAAGTTTGATGCGTCGGTTTTTATAATTATCTTTAGGTCTAAATTGTAAGTAGCTAGGACTAAAACTTACGTGAATTGTTCCTTGAGTACCTAAAACGCGTTCCGCGCCTCCGTTGTTTACTTAAAATTCTGGTCCTTCTTCATTAGGTTCATAAGTGCCTTGGCTATTACGAAGTAATTATATATAAATTTCTTATAAAAGTTAGCGAATCCCAAAAAGGATTGTACTTACATGACTATTGTTAGTTTAGGCCACATAAGTACAGCTTTAACCTTAGCTAAGTTTATGCGGATTCCATATCTTCCTATAATAAATCCTAAGAAATAAGTTTCTTCTTGATAAAATTCGCACTTCTCTGATTTAAGAAGAAGTTTTGCCATTCATAATTTAGCCAATACCTTCTTCACATATTAAATATGCTCGTTCTCGTTCTTGAAATAGATGAATATATCATCCAAATAAGCGACTACGAAAACGTCAAGATATTCATATAATTGGTCATTAATCATCCGTTAGCATAATGCAAGTGCATTCGTAAATCCAAACGGTATAACTTAATATTCGTACAAACTATAGCGTGTTTTAAACGCTATTTTCTATTTCTTACTTTTCTTTATTTTGATGAAGTTGTAAGCGCCCCTCATGTTCAAAGTAATAAATATCATTGCTTCTTGTAATCGGTCATGCAGCTCGTTAATTAAAGGCAATAGATACCTATCTTTGATAATTATACTATTAAGCATGCAGTAATTAACACACAAACAGAATTTCCCGTCCTTTTTGGGGACAAATAATGTCAAGTTAGCAGCGGATAAAGTAAATGGTTATATAAAACCTTTCGTTAGGTTTTTATCTATATATTCCTTCAAGTGTTATAATTTTGCTACAGATTGTTGATATATTAATCCGAAGCTAAGCGTTTTTCCTGGTTTTAGAGGTATTTCGTAATCCCATAATTGGTGCTTTAGAAGGGCCTCGTTCTTGAGTCTTTTGAGGAATAGTAACTTGTATTCCTTGTATATTGCTAGTATTCGCTTTAGCACGGAAGCTTGAGTGGGGTCCTCTTTAATCAAGAGAGTTGCATATAGCTCTTCTTGCTTCAAGATGTTTGTATTTTAATCAAATATCCTGCGATTGCTTCCGCATTAACAATAATTCAAAGTGATTCGTTTCTTTTACCAATTTATAATAAGATTGTAAAGCGATAATCATAACATACCTAATACCAATTTGTGAGTTTTAAAGTTAGTAACATCAAATTTAATATCTTTAATATGTTCTCGCAATATTCTCATATCCAGCTTATCGATCTAAATGATCACTTATCCATTCTTTGTCCCGATAGCGTCCCCATCTAATGCGAATAAATAATATAAGCGTTTCTTTTTAACCAGCTTAAACTTATGGCATATAATTATCATATAATTCATAAAATTACCCATTACTTCAAAGTCTACCATTGCTTTAAGCGTTATTCCGTTAATATAAACAATTAAGAAAAGTTGCTATCTTTTCCTTATTATACACAACTCCTTATCGTATGAGATCTTAAGCTTTTTGTAAACACTCGTCAATAGCTTATCGTCGGCAAGGTTTCCTAATTTTTTGAAGATTTGAATGCCGTTGGCAATTCCCCAAGGGAGATGATTAATTTGTTATCGTCAAAAAACACCAATCCTTTGCATCTCGGCCAATAATCGTTATCAATCTTGCTGAAGTAATGGACCATACATGAGTGATTCTAATAAGATGACCATACTAGTTCCGCGTATCGAAAGTAATCAATCTTTATTATATCTTTTTCTTTTCAAAGTTTACATATCTTATCTTCACATTCCTTTTTTATTTCCTTACAAACCTTAAGCCTTATCTTAAGCTTTGGCATATATTTTATGTTCTAAATAAATGCTTTTTAATATTGTTAGCTTTATCGGATCGCATCATTGGTTTCGCTATATTTATGATTATATTTACTTGTGATAATATGAATTTGCATTATATGTTTCGTGAACACATCTTTTACTTTTTTTTAATATTGGATGGATTCCTCCACTTCTTCCTGGGCAGGTAGTTGTTCCTTAACCTTAGCAAGTTCCCGTTCGAATACCGCTTTTACTTCTTAATGCGCTATTTAGATTAGCTTTTCATTAATTGATATGATATACATGAGGTATTCCTTTAGTGACATTTCCGATTTGTCCGAAATGGATACTTCGTTTAAATCTTCGCTGTCACTAGACTCCTCTTTTTTGTAAGTTTTAGTTGCTTTTTCACCGATATCAAATGCTTTTGCTATGTAGGTTAACTCTCTTAACTAATCCAGTTGATTCAATTAAGCGCTAGCTTTTTTTATTGCGTCTTCTTATGCCCAAATAATATTAAGCATTATTAGTTTATTATATTCTTAGTTATACCCTCCTTTTTCTTGGATAGTGGCGTTCAATTATTTATCTGACAAGTATCTTTAAAAGCGTTTCCTTTTACCCTTGCAATTTCTTGCAAGATGGCCTAGCTTCCTACAATTAAAACATATTCGGTTTTGCATGTGCTTATTTCGCTGCTATAGCAATAATTCTTTTCGTTAAGTGGCGTTAAGCTTCATAAAATCTCTATATCTTTTAAAGTGATTCCCACAATTTCTTCCCTCGCCTATTTTCTTATAATTAGGATCATATTTTCCTTTCTTTTTTATATTACGCTTGTACTAATTGTTATCGATTTTGCAAGCGGCTTCAATGAGTGTCTTGAGAGTGTCCGTGGTATTGCTATATCAAAGTAATTTGTTTTTAATAAAGTCCTTTAGATTTTTGCGATATGCGTAATTAAGCGCCTCGTCTTCCTATTCCGTACGAATAAAGTAGCATTAAAAATCCCGAATGTAAGCAATTGCCGACCCTTTTTAGCGAAGCGCCTTTATAGCCTATTCCACTTCCTTACGTTTATCTATAATTCTAAAATTAGCCTTAATTTCTATAACAAATCCTTTCCAAGTGCCGAAGATTTTGATGGTAATGTCCTTTGCTTTTCATTCATTGATGACCCTATTTTTATCACTTTATACGAGGTAATTTTCAAGAAACCTTTTGATTTAATTCAAGGCCTTTCCTTTAAGCAGCGTAATTGCCTAAAGAATCTATTCAATCTTAGATCAAAAGCGATTCCCATTGAACTTAATATATAATTGTAATTAGAATAAAAACCTATGAAATTAGTTGCGTTTACCATTAAAAGCTTTAATTAACTTATACTTAAGGTTCTTATCGATTTCTCCAACAAGCGCTGGTCTCTCTAGGGTGGACGACGTAAAAGTTGTTCCGATTATAAAACCCATTATTGATTTAACGTATGCGCCGGTACCTATAGGTACGGTGCTTAAAGTGTAACGTATGATTAAGCTAATGTTGCCCGAAAGTGTAAAAGTAAGTTGGTTAATAGGTAAGGACGTTATCATTGATTAAAACTAATAACTGTTATAAGTTACTAAATATGGTATAAAGATACTTTATTTAAGTTAAGCACAAAGTTCTTATTTATTGTAGGCAAACAGCTCGTGTTATATAAAACCTTTATTTTAGCAAAGAATCTTCCTTGGCGGGGAATCCTTCAAACTGGAATCCTCTCCCTTCAAAGATTCCACCACATGTGAACTCCCTTACGTAACTTATATTATTCCCTCATCTTAGCTTTTCTGTGTAGCAAGGCTACCAAGCCTCAAGGCCAAAACGCACCTGACCCATGCGGTTACTAACTAACGATTGTAACAAGGGCGTGCTCGAGCTCAAGGTGTAATCGATATAATTCAGCCTTTATTAAAATTCATAGATTCTCAATTGGATTCAAATCGGGGGAATAAAGAGGCCATTTTATTACTCGAATTTCCATCTCTCGAAGTATCTCTTTTACAATCAAGCCTCGATGAGGGCTTGCGCCGTTGTGCATGAATTCTCCTCCTTCGACCATAATATCTGAAAAAAACGCTTCGTATAAATTTCGAATAACCCATGAAGTAACCCCTCCTCGAGCAGCAAGAGGATCTCCATCGAGAGGTATTAGACCTATTCTTCGATTATGTCCGAAAGCCGCCCAAAGCATTTTCTTTACTCCTTTCCCTGATACTCGAACTGGTTGTATATTCTTTTCTTTAATCTAATCTCGAGATCAAGTAAAGATCCAAATCGGCTTGATTCCAACTTCTTATTCAATAATACACTCGTTAAACTACGAAACTTTTATTCAATCGTTCAACGTATATGCCTGATAACGGATAGCCCATTCGAATCGCTTTTATACGTATGCTAACGTAATATAAGATCGTTTCTTTTGAATTCACTTCTTTTTATCTATCAAACGAAGAAGACTTTGCATACACCGCTTTTTACAATCATCGTTTACTTTTTAAAGTAAGTCTCGCATTTTAATTTGAGGATTCGAGTTGGTTATAATATCATATACATAATCGCGTTGCTCTTTTGTTAAAGCTCGTGGTCTACCAATTCGTGGTTTCGAAGTAAAATCGGTAGTTCCAAAAGGGTACCACTTAATCGTAAAACGAATCGTAGAAAGCGGAATCTCAGGGTATTTTCGATGAATTCAAGGGGCAGACCAATGTTCAGAAGAAAGCTCGACAATTCGAGCGCGCATTTGAGGAGTTAATTCAACTCGAGGCATCTTAAATAGCTATAAAAGTATAATTTTTTTTTAAGAAACGCGTCAAAAAGCAGCAAGGTAAACACTTCTCGATTAGGGTAGTATGCCTTGGCTGGCAAGGGGGGGTGCAATGACTTTTTGCACCCTACTGTAGCGGCTCGCAGTGCCTCTGCCAAGAATATATCCCCTCGCTTGGACGCGCACCAATCAAATCATTGGATCTCACCTATGTCGTGGATCAGATAGAGTTAGGCGGGGTCTGGGGAAGGGGGAGGCGATAGCCTCAGTTGAGAAGTGGGGGATGTTGGTGCAGAGGGATACGACGCTCGAGCAAGTTCTGGGAATAAGGCACGGTGGCGGGGAATATGTTGTGGGTATATAAATCATGTTAGTCCCGGGTTTGACTCGTCCCCAGACAGATCATCTTTGTCCTCTCTTCCATCAGTAAGCCAAAGACATGGCCGACAACAAGGCTACAGTCCCTGCAGTGGACGAGAAGGAGAACGTCATGTCGAGCGACCTCAAGACAGACCTAAATCCTGTCGCTGTTGCCATTGAAATTGCGGAAGAAGTCGACAGCAGCAAGTACTCGCCATGGACGTGGTCGATGTTGCGACTTTATGGTGTCCTTTTTGTGGCATACTGTTGTGGATGCTTGAATGGGTATGATGGCTCGCTCATGGGCGGTCTCAATGGAATGACCTCTTACCAACAGACTTTTGACATGTAAGTTGCCTTGACAACTGTACAAGAAAGTTTGAGAACGGGGCTGATCTGAGCAGGAAAACATCCGGTTCATCTACGGGTATCGTCTTCATGATTTACAACGTCGGCAGTCTTGCTGCTGCTCCACTTGTGCCATTTGCAACGGACAGACTTGGTCGTCGTGTTGGAATGTTTATTGGTGCCGTGGTCATCATCATCGGAAGCTGTGTGCAGTGAGTATTCCAAGCTCCCTGAAGTGCTGGAACCCTCTAACCAAGAAACCAGAGCAACAAGCCACGCTATCCCACAATTCTTAGGCGGACGCTTTTTGCTCGGATTTGGTGTCTCGTACTGCTGTATTGCTGCACCAACGTATGTCAGTGAAATGGCTCATCCAAAGGTATGCCGTGGAGCGACACTCAATTTCTCAATCAGCACAGAGATTCACCAATTTTGATAAGACATGACTGACGTTGACAGTGGCGAGGAACTCTTACTGGCTTTTACAACTGCATGTGGCCCCTTGGAGCTATCATTGCAGGATGGGTCGTCTATGGAAGCGCATATATTGAAGGAAACAGCGGCTGGAGGCTTCCTGTATGGATGCAATTGGGCACGTCCGGCATCGTCGCAATATTTGTCTTCTTCCTCCCGGAATCTGTACGTGAACGCTTTCCATGTCCTTGAGCATTCCACTAATGTGATTCATAGCCTCGCTGGCTCATGCAGCACGACAGGCACGACGAAGCAGCTGCAATCCTTGCTCAGCTTCACGGCGAGGGCTCGGTTAATCATCCCATCGTCCAGCTCCAACTGAAGGAAATGATGGCTCAACTCTCGACTGAGCCGGCTGACAAGAGATGGTGGGATTATCGTCAACTGTGGAACACGCACAGTGATCGCCGCAGACTTATTTGCGTTCTTGGTATGGCTTTCATGGGACAGGTAGGGACCAACTCTCTAAGATACTAAGAAGCTTACTGACATGTATTAGGCCTCTGGTAACTCTCTTTCAAGTTACTATTTGGTCACCATGATGAATACCGCCGGCATCGTCGAGCAGAAGAAGGTCTTGGCATTGAACGCAGTCAACTCTATGCTTGGATTCCTTGGTTCACTCCTTGGCGCTCGTCTCACCGATCGTATCGGCCGTCGCCCGCTCCTGATTTACAGCATTCTCTGCTGTTCAGTGATCTTCGCTGTCATCACGGGCACGTCCAAAATGGCAGTCGATGATCCATCCAACCATAACGCGGCAAACACAACCATCGCATTTGTGTTTCTCTTTGGCGTCGTCTTCTCCATCGGATGGACAGCCCAACAATCGATGTACATCGCCGAGACACTCACGACATATAATCGCGCGAAGGGTACGGCGCTCGGAAACTTCATGTCCAGCGGTATCTCTATTGTTCTAGCATACTCCTCCGGACCTGCCTTCGAAAAGATCGGCTACTACTTCTACCTTGTGTTCGTGTTCTGGGATATCATCGAGGCGATCTTCATCTGGAAGTTCTTCCCTGAGACGAAGGATCGCACTCTTGAAGAACTTGCGGAGGTGTTTGAGGCGCCAAACCCCGTCAAAAAGTCTCTCGAACCACGGAATGCGGAGACTGTCATGGCTACGATGCAAGTGCCTGTTGAGAAGTTGGCTGCCGTGTAGAGTGTATTGGGTCAAGAAGTTGACTGAGCACGTGGTACTGTAAAGTCGTTACGGTCGATTCAAAGAAACACATACACCAAAACTAATTAACACGCGTTCCTGAATATCAGGCAAGCAAGCGCTCGCGAAATTTTGCCTTTTCCACATTAATGCTCGTAGCTCTGCGTGAAAACTGTTTAGAATCTACTACAGGCAAGTGTCAGACAGGTATTGACGTAAGTTACTTGTTATCGACCTACTCAAAGTAGTCTTCCGATGCCTCTACAAGTTGCCGAGGCCATTCTCCTGCTTAACTAGCCAGGTAGACGTACGTTCTAAACTCAATATAGCTTAATATCGGGCAGTCCTAACTTCAGATGGCAGGCGCCGCGAGCTAGTGAGATCATCCCGCAACCCCGCGTTTTCGTATCCATGTTGGAAGAGCTTGATTTCTACCTAGTTACGAGTCCCTAGACTACTTTACAGTTTTTACAGTTCAGAACCTGGGATTTCTTTAGCAATAGCTTTGCCGAGCAGCCGCTTTGTCATGTGAAAACAATAGCATCATGGATCTAGAGAGTGTGATAGTCATAGGTGCAGCAGGTGTTGCTAGTCGCCGCGATGGTACTTGACGTAGTTGTCACCACACACCTACTCCCATGTTTTCTCATCTTCAACTTCTTTCAGCTTCTCAGTTCTGCTGGTGATCTGATAGCAACGATGAAGGTTACACCTAATACGTTGTTGGGAGTTTCCACAGCAGCCTTCTGTACTCTCTCCTCCGCTCAAGCAGCTCTTCCTGTTGTGGATCTCGGGTATGCTGTGCATCGAGCAACTTTGAATGTTAGTCAGAAAATTTATCTATGTCCATGAGATACTTACAGATACTCAGGCATCTGGCGCAGGATATTTCAATTTCTCTAACATTCGCTTCGGTCAAGCCCCCGTCGGCCCTCTTCGATTCTCGGCACCACTTGCGCCTACTGGTCGAAACACGACTGTGAACGATGGCCAAAATAGTGTTATGTGCCCTCAAGCAGGTCCAGGTATAAATTCTATGTTCAAGCTCAATGGCGTGAGAATCTTTTGACACTTTGCTAGCATGGATCTCTGAAGCTACAGAATTTATTACCGACCTCTTGACTGGCCAAAACATCAGCAATTACACGCATCCATCCATGATGCAAATGCCGACCGCCACCAATCTTTCTTCTCTGCTGACACCTAGTCCTGGAGTTTCTGAGGACTGCCTCTTCCTTGATGTTATTGTACCAGAGAAGGTTTTCAACATCACAAAAGCTAACGACACAAGTGGATATCACGAGGTACAATGCGAATCTGGTCAGCCATGCAAAGTTCCATCTGGAGCCCCCGTACTTGTTTGGATTTACGGAGGTGGCTATACAGGTGGTAGTAAGACGTCCTATGGAAATCCCGCGAGCTTGATATCTCGTAGTCTGGAAAATGATGGTGAGGGCATTGTATACGTCGCTATGAATTACCGCCTCGGTCTTTTTGTAAGTTGTGTTGCCAACTCACGATAATCATCAGCTTATCATATACACAGGGCTGGTTGTCCGGGTCTGGGAATATCACTTCAAACGTTGGTCTGCTTGACCAAAGACTAGCGCTAGATTGGATTCAACAAAACATCCACCTCTTTGGCGGTGATCCCTCTCGCGTGACCGTAATGGGCGAGTCGGCTGGTGGTGGATCAATCATGCACCACATCACATCCTATGGTGGCCTAGGATCTGTTCCATTCCAGCAGGCGATACCACAGAGCCCAGCTTTTCAGATATTTGTCCCAACTCAATCAGAGCAAAGTTTCGACAACGCTCTCAAGAATGCTTCGGCTATCACGAATATGACCATCAACTCAGCCGATGATCTTCGTTCCCTTCCATTCGAGGCTTTGTATGCAGTCAATACAATCATGACGGGTCTATCTACCTATGGATCCTTCACCTTTGGCCCGGTCGTCGACCCTTCGCCAAACTCCTATGTTCCAGACCTTCCACTACGACTTGTCGCAAATGGATCTTACCACAACGTCAGCGTGCTGGTAAGCCATACATCGGACGAAGGACTCCTTTTCACCCCGCCCTTCGTTCAAACACAAGACGATTATGAGGCGGCCATCGCTCAACTCTTCCCAACAGCGAATGAAACTACTGTAAACACCATCACCACCGAACTCTACCCACCGGTTTTCAACGGAACATATGGCTACAAAACGTCCATTCAACGGACCGCTCTATCCATCTCGAACTTCCTCGTGACCTGCAACGCAAAATACCTCGCCACAAAGCTCGAAGGTTATGCCTACGTCTTCTGGGTTCCTCCAGGACTTCATGGCCAAGACAACGCTTACACGTTCTTCAACGGCGATACATCTTCGCTTAATCAAGGGGCTCGTGTCAACGCCACCGTCGCAGCGACACTTCAGAGATATTTGACGTCCTTCGCTATGACGGGAAAGCCGACAGCACAAGGTGTCCAGGATATGGTTCTTTATGGTGACGCTTTCACTGTCTCAAGCATCAGTTCGAAGGGTTTATTCCAGCCTGCCCTGGGGATGCTGCTGCCGGATCCTGGAGCTGTGAAGCAGTGCGATTTCTGGGCGGAGGCTCCGTACTACACCCCAGGTTAAGTCCACGAATATCGTGAAAAGCTTTGTATATATGTCTTAAGGTCATCTGTAGTATGGTTATGATGGCTAAAAATATTCTTGATTAAGTACTTCGAGACGCTACGACAATGACAGCACACAACTTCACAAGATTTCAAGTTCAATTTTCACATAGTCCTCCACCATAGCCCGATCATCTTTTGTGGATATATCAAATGCTTATTCAACAAGTTGGAACGAGCTCAATCAACATGTCAATATCGGTTCAGGCAAAACCAAGTCGACTGATAAATCGGGCTTGTTGTCTTACAGGATGTTTATTCTCGGCTAACTGAGCTGAGTGGCTAAGGGGGGCAGCTCAATCAACATCTCCCTCCTAAAAAAATTCGTGACTTCTCGCTCTGCATTACCGCTAACTAGTTGATCCCATATACAAGAGTTCCATGACATCAAGGAACCAGCTGTTTCCAAAATTGAGCTATCAGACTATCCCAATGCATTTGATCTCCACGTCCGTGTTATCTGGCAAAGTCCTCACAGCCACACACCTTCGAAGTTCAGCTTAGCAAAAGCTCGACTTGAGACATGACAACCATTAAAGCTTCAGGACATTCAACATCAAGACATTCACTCACGTTCTTGCAGGCTTCACATCACCCCAATACTGCTCATAAATCTCATTCATCTTGGCGAAGTCTGCCATATCAGACAAGAACACATTAACCTCGACTACTTTCTCCAGACTTGAGCCCGCGGCTTCCAAAACTGCGCATAGGTTGGCTATACATTGATGCTAGATATCACTTCAGCAGATTTTCTTATTTGGTCTCAAAGCAAGACAGTCGTTCAGACAACGCTTGTTGTTTATGAAAGAGCGGGTATGCAACATTGAGCTTACAGTCCTATCTTGAACAGTTCCTTCAACTATCTTGCCTTCGAGATCCTTCGGGAGCTGGCCAGAGCAGAATACCAAGCCATTTGCTACGATGGCTTGATTGTAGACTGGGCGAGGCTTTGGTGCTTTGTCGGTGTAAATGGCGGCTTTCGACATCTTGGTGGGTATTTCGGCTTCCATTTAGGTGACTTTGTAGAACGCGAGATCCTGTCACAGCAAGTTGATTAAATTGAAGGCAAAGCTGAAGCAAGTCTCTTGTCCACTGAGATCAGGAGACTCGTATGTCCCAAGGATGGAGTGTGACATCTGTTGGTCGTGGTGACACTGGTGGGGTTGGACAGATATCAGGTCGCGGGCCATGGAAGTCTGTCTCCGTCTTTACTGCTTGGAATTCATGAATCTCGGCCATCTTATTCAATGTGGATCAGTTGATACAGTTGCTAACAATGACCTTCACATAATCTGGATCAAGTAGATATTTTGGTAACTTGTATCACATACACTCTCCAGCATCAAAATATGGCCGACCTTTCGACCTGTCCTCCGTTGACCGCTGCATCAATCACGCAAGCACATAATAGAATTAAGCCATATATCACTCGAACAGATCTCATCACTTCAGAATCTCTCGATCGAATTGCATCATCACCAAAACCCAGATCATTCTTTGGTACTTCGAAAAACAGCAACTTGCCTCCATCAAACCCAGATTCTGATGCCTTTCCACCACCAGAATTCAACCTCTACTTCAAATGCGAGAACTTTCAACGAACAGGAGCTTTCAAAGCTCGTGGTGCATTCCACGCCTTGTCTCGCCTGGTCGAAGATCAAGGGCTCGACCAAATTCGTCAACGGGGCGTGACCACCGCATCATCCGGAAATCATGCTCAAGGTCTCGCGCTTGCAGCAGCTACTTTCGACGTCCCTGCTTTCATAGTCATGCCAAAAATCAGCACGAGGAGTAAGGTTGAAGGTGTTGCCAAGCTTCTTGATATTGAAGAGCTCACTGACTTCGGAGGGAAAGGGAGTAAAGGCGAGATTATCTTCTGTGGAAGTTCGAATGAAGAGAAGAAGGCGGCTGTTGAGACGACGATACGGCAGGAGAATGGTCTGTCTGTACCGCCGTACAATCACCCGGACATCATCTTGGGGCAGGGAACTTGTGCTTTGGAGCTGGAAGAGCAGTTCTTGGAAGTGAGACATGAGCCAAGCCGGAATCTGGATGCTGTGATCGCACCGATTGGAGGTGGAGGGCTTCTTGGTGGAATAGCAACGTGGTTTGGGGAAAAGCCTGGTACCAAAGTATTCGGAGCCGAACCATCCTTTCAGGGAGCCGATGATGCAAGACGAGGGTTGCTAAAGGACACGAGGATTGAACATGTGGCTTCTTCAACAATTGCCGATGGGCTGCGGACTCCAGTCGGAGAGATCAATTGGAAGATGGTTAGCGATAAGACGAAAGTCGAAGGCGTCTTTGTTGTCGGAGAGGATGAGATCAAGATGGCAATGCGGGTCATCTATGAAGAAATGGGGATTCTAGTCGAACCCAGTGGATGCGTGCCATTAGCCGTGGTCCTATTCGATGATGACTTCAGAGCGATGGTTGGCCAGGAAGTCAAGGATAGAGGAGGTGATGCCTGGAATTTGGCAATTGTGCTCAGTGGAGGTAACACCACGATGGATGTCATGGAGGAAGTCATGAAAGAAGTGACTTTGACAAAACTTTGAGCATTCATGCCCTTGCTCTAGGCAACGAATCCGTTCAGAAAATCATCAGTTACCAAGAAGCACAGATCTCCTGGGTTATTCTCTATCCCTGTAAACCATGGGTTGGGGAGAGACCCTGGCCCGTACTCTAACATACCCATCAGGTTATAATCGGGCTCATAGTCTTGCTGTGTGTCACTGCCACCTGTGGGGCTTATGGTCTCCAGGATTCCCTCTTTGATCTCGGTGATGCACGGCCAAACAGTCTCAACAACACTCATGGCATCTAAGATTTGTCCGAGAGGTTTTGATATATCCTTGTCTGACCAAGACGACTTTTCCAAGTATCTCTTCATCAATAGGACGCCAGCTGCTGCTGATAGCGTGTGTACAAAATCCAGAGGCAATGCTTCGAAGCGGTAGTGTTTACTGTAAACTCGCATGAGACGCAAAACAGCTCCCAGAGATTCGTAGCAGACTTCAACGTCATCTCCTTTCGTCACTGCCTCGTCATCAAGATGCTGACGGGAAGGTCTATGTAGTATGATCATGCCAGTGTGGAAGACCATGTGAAGGTGTAGGACGTAAGGAGGAACCTGTTCGACTGTCCATTGGTTCCAGTGCAGTTTCTGTGGCAACATGGCAAGCCACTTGGCGAGAGAACTGTGAATCCTCTATATTATTGATTAGCAATGCTCTCAAGCTCTGACAAAACATCACACTTCTAACCCAGATATTTCCCACCCAAGATGGTATTGGCCAAACAGAAGGAACATGTGCTCACCTGTGCCGTTGCCGCAGCAATTGTGATATCGATCTTGCGGTGCCGGTTTTCAAAGATATCGACAATCATGGTGTGGAAAATCTTGGAAAGCTCCACTCGATGGGTAAATCCTGCCACGATTGACAAGCCGTCCTCGAAGTTATCTGCAGAGTTTCCTTGAGAAACGTAAGTATTCAGGAGGCTTTCCCACTCGGGTGGATATGGGATCCTGATTGTGTTGCGAACGTCGGCTCCGTGGGGATAGAGAGCTGGAGGCCGGCCAAAGTAGAGGCTTAGCTGCTTATCCACTATGAATGCAGCCCAATATACTCGACGTAAGACCTCTCGATCTATGGACGAGTCTGCTGCAACATTCCAATTATTAGGGTCGAGGTGTAATCCCATCTCGTGTGTTAACCGGCATGCCATACCACAAAAGAGCCAGCCTTTGGACCCTCTCCCCTGACCGATCTCCAGCTGGCCTAGCACAAGAAGTGATTGGAGAGTAGTCAGTTCTGGGAGCTCCAACGAGTCGTAGAGTAATGTTGTAGCTCGCTTTGCGAACATAGGAGATAATGCCTTGAGCGAAGCATCAGGTGAGACGAGTGCTGCTGTTGCGCAGATAGAAAACAGCAGCATATCGGAGTAATAAGGCCCCTCGCCAGCCGCATAGTCTCTCAAGAAGTACTCACGATAGATACACATATTATATTGGTAGACATTTAGGAAGAATACCGACAGCAATTGCCGACATACATGACCATGAGGCTCGAACATGTGGCTATCATGTTCAAAAGGAGTGGAAGTATTATGAGCAGCCTGACCAGAAGCACTCGGCGGAGCGGTATTGTTGCGCGAGAAAGCTTTGTTGGAAGATCCTGAAAGCTGGATCTCGAACAGGCTTGTCCCCCCAAAGAATTGTGTGGCTTTCCTGGAGCTGAGTTTCCTCATCCTCCCTTCACGAGCGCGGCCAAGGAAAAGTTCTCCAGTCGAAGTCACCGATGGGGAAGGTGACACCAGATTTGAGCCAGCATTGACAGATTCTTCCTGGTTTTCGGAAGAGACTGCCGTGGCTAGTATCTCATTCCGTGAGGACTCATCTGCAGCAGCAAGCTTCTGGACTAAAGATTCCAAAGATGCTATCTGACTCTGAAGAGCTTGAACATGCTTCTTCGAAGCTGGTCTGCAGTACCATCAGATTGGTCGAGCAAAGACCTAGTGAGACCACAGTGAGTAGCGTACCTTTGTCTTTCCCCACCACCCGGGAAGGAGCAATCCACTTCAGCTTTCGTGCATTTCGAACATGGTATGCGCTTATCACACTTGATCTAAGGTTTTCGTAAGTGACCTGCGCAGTACACATCCGACTAAGCATCACTGACCTTGCGCCTGCGGCATCTCTCACACCTGAGAGCAGTAAGCAAAGTATATGGAAGTGCTATTCCGCGTCCGGGTATCTTACGATATGCTGCAGCTGGTAGAGGGACCCGGTATGTCAGACCCACGCTGCATAGTGAGGTACTATTCTGACAACGAGAAAGGTGCGGGGTTTCTTCGACAACAGGTTCCGAACTCTCGGGTCCCTCAAACAATATTGGTTGGCTTTCGATACTCGGGATCGCGCGTCAGAGTAGAGTCCTGACTGCCCTCCAGGGATTGCTTTGCACTTCCAAGCGAGTCTTCCCTTTTGGAGCCTTCTGGTCAAGTTAGATGGAATCCACTGCTTTTGTCAGCTCTTGCTCTTGCTCTCAGAGAACGGCTCTTCTCAACAATCAGATCGTAATGTTGGCAGGGCGAAAGCAATATCGAATGAAGCAGAGTAACATCACAACCTTTCGATAACGATCCGTCTTCCTAATTCGGCACCACTAAATTACATGCACAGGTCTTGCGATGAGAATTGGGCGGAGATGAAACTGCGTTCAGGAGTGGGATGCCAGTACTTTCAGACGAGGCCGGGGTTCAAAGCCCATTCTTTATCGTGAGAGCGGCCTCTGGGCTTCAAATCAACTTCAGTGGCACGGCAAGATGCCCCGATTTCTCCTCAACGATGTCTATCAAGTGTGACGATGTCTTGAATCCTGTATCTCGGCGGCGGACTTCCACCTCCGTTTTCCAACGCTAGCCACCGCGATAGGGGGCATGACTCGCTGATCACTGGCTCGCTTGAAAAGGGTCTGCCAAGCTGGATTCTCTGGGATGGTTTTTGATGATATCTGATAATCACCCCAGATTGTCTGTATCTACACTAGACGGATCTGAATGTCCGTTTCTGTGTCTCCGTGTGTTCCAAGGAACGTATCAACATCCAGCTCAGATACCACCAGTACTCTGTCCCCATTTATGACCCCATCCTTCTATAAAGATGGCATTGAGGACAGCAGCCGATAGGTAGGCACGTTTCTTCTGCCACATACGATCACCAGCCGTAATAACAACAATGTTGTCAAACGCCGCAGATACATACTTGAATCCTGTCGAGTCGTCAAAGATCGAGCCGAGCGAAAAGATCTCTGGCAACGATCGCGACGATGAGACAAGCGAAGAAGTGTCGGAGGTCTACATCGACCCTGTTCTCCAGAAGAGGATTCTACGAAAACTTGATACACGTCTAGCACCGCTTTTCTGTGCACTCTACTTCCTTTCCTACTTGGATCGCAGCAACATCGGCAATGCTGCAATTGCTGGATTGAACGAGCAGTGAGCACAATCCTCTCCCATATATGACCTGCTCCCCGTACACCGCGTGATCCAGAGCTAATAGACGCTATCTCTCCAGACTCAATCTGAGTGGTGCTCAATATAGTACAGCTGTCAGCGTGTTCTTCGCTACATATGTCTCCGCCATCTTCCCGCTGGTTCTCGCCCTTAGAAAAATCAAGACTCATCGCGGTATCACTTTCATGGCAGCTGCTTGGGCCATTGTCACAATTGGCACAGCGTTCGTCAAGTCTTATGGAGCTCTCATCGCTTGCCGACTGATTCTCGGACTCTGTGAAGCTGGATTCTTCCCCTGCATCAGTCTGTACATCACCATGGTCTACAATCGCAAAGAACAAGGCCTTCGTTTTGCATACCTGTTCGCCGCCACCTCCTTCTCTGGCATGTTTGGTGGCCTGATTGCGACTGGTATCACCAAGATTGGTGAAGCTGGAGGTCTTAGGTCTTGGAGTTGGCTTTATATTGTAGAAGGACTGATTTCTCTCCTGATCGTGCCTTTTGTTTGGTATGGGCTACCAGAGAAACCAGCGGATGCCAAGTGGTGGACACCAGAGGAGCGTGAGGCGATGTTGATTCGAGAGCAACAACGTCTTGAGTACATGGGACGTGAGAAATTTGACTGGACGCAAGTCAGGTCGGCGCTCAAGGAGTGGAGAGTCTACACTGGGTACGTATCATGTACCCTTCCCACGCGGAATAAACCCGTACTGACAATTGATCCAGTGCCTTGATTCAATTTTTCCAAGACATCATTCTATATGGTTTCAGCACTTTCCTCCCCTCAATCCTTCGCAACGGTCTTGGATACAGCAGAATGGAAGCGCAATACCTGAGCGTACCTGTTTACTTACTCGGCGGAATCTCCTTCTTCACAGCTGCCACCATTGGCGACAAGTACGGACTCAGAGGCTCAGTCCTCCTCTTCCTTGATATTTTCGCTGTCATCGGATATGCGCTTTTGGTAGCATCAGACAGCAACGCAGTCAAGTATGCCGCCTGCTATCTCATTGCTTTGCCGCTCTACTGTGGCCCGGGACTAAACGAAACTTGGATTGTAAACAATACTGCACCCCACTATCGGCGTGCGACAGCGCTTGGTCTTTCCCAAGCAATTGGCAACATTGCCGGAGTTGTTGCGCCCCAAGTTTATCGCAAGTCGCCATATATGCTTGGACACTGGAGCTCTCTCGGGTCGGCACTTATTTCTATGGCCCTGATCTCAGTCCAGCTTGTTTATTACAAGATTCAGAACACGAAGAAAGACAAGATCTCAAGGGGTGAGAGAGAGGATGATAGAAAAGGTACCACTGGTGAAGAGAACCTGGACTTCAGATATGTGTACTGAATATTATCCATGGTTGTGTAAAATGGACCTCGTTGAGGGTGGGGGGTTCCTTCGGAAAGATTACTTATTTCAATCGAGGCAGATGTGTTGAGCTTTCAGACACAGAGCAAGATTTGAGTTCTTGAAAATTACATATTTATTCACCTGGATAGTTAGAATGATTCTCGTTCATGAACCTTTTTAAACAAACAATTTTATAATGATGCAAATGCCCAAAGCAAGATCGACCATGAGCGCTTGCCCTCGCTTAGACGCTGTCGCATTTCCTCTCAACATCAAGAAGTCTCGACTGAAATGTACAGTAGAATATAGGGCCATAAGTACGAATCAATCATTCATTACCATAGAATCCTCTACCATGCAATCTACATAAGTGACACTTTCTTAGGTGCGATATTCCACTACCCACAAGTCAACAGACTGAGCACTCCCTCTTGGATAAGTTCTGGAAGTTGATAATATAAATTTCGTAATCAACTATGTATCCACGGCTTGTAAAGTATCAATCACTTCAGGACCTCTTCTTCCAAGCAGTCCAATACAAGCATATGTCCCGGCGCATGCGCCATCACGACGCCCTCCAACTCAGCCCTCATCACCGCCTCCTGAGGTGTGACACCACATCCCCAGAACAGCGGCACATTCTCCTCATCTCCTAGCATCTCACCCAAAGGTCTTCCATCCATCGTCAAAGGTGCATCGCCCCACTGCGGCAAATCAATGTTCTTGATCCCCAGCTTCTCAACCGCCTCCCATCCCCAAGCCACACATTCACCATGAGTAGGAAGGTAGCGTCTCGTAATGGCTCGGATGGCCTTGATGTCCTTCTTCTTGTACGGTCGCATCGACACCACGTATGTGCCACCTATGAACGCACCAGCTGGGTTCAAAGGGATATTCGTGCGGTACATAGGCACGTTTCTGTCTAGCAACGCATGTCTAGGTGGGAAACCAGCTCGCACGAGTGCCGACTCGAAACTGTAGCTGCATCCGATGAGGAAAGCGACATGATCAGACGTCCATTGCGAGACTATGTCTGGTATACCTTCTTTTGCCAGCTTCGAGTCTTGATAGACGTTGAAACGGGGACAATCTGTACGAAGATCAAGCGAGGATGCGATCTTGCAATCAGATACACTGGGTAGGTAGGACTTGAGTATCGAGAAGTCTCCTGGGACGCTTGACTCTGCGATTAGAGGACATGGCACTGGATTTCGTGCGCAGAGATCTCGGAAGTCGGCTGCATATTTGGAGGGGAGGATGATGAGGTTGGCTTGGAGATATGAGGGCGCGAGTCCAGAGGTGGACTTTGTGTACCGGTTGCTTCTGGAAGCGAGACGTGCTGCAATGCCAGTTGAGAGGGTTGACAAGGTCAAGACCTCATTGGTCTGAGTGATGGTCGTGGTTGTAGACATGATCTGAGTGCAAGGTAGGGCAGTGAAATTATGACAGTGAATCTTCACAGCCTCATGATACAAGGTAACCTCGTAACTTTGAACCGCTTAAAACTTGATCCTTCCGACATCTTATCTATTCAATTTGGTCAGAAAGTGGTTGATGTTGGCCGAGATTTACTGTTGGATAAGTGTCGTCGATCTTGTGGATCGACGTGAGGAGGTGGACTTCCATCACCGCCCGTTAATGTGGGCTTCTCACGTAGATTGCTTTTACGACGGACAAGCGCCCCCGTCTCTCCGTCTCGCTGCCACCAAAACACAACACCATTGACGCTTACGGATTATACATAAAATAGACGGAGCGCATGTGCCTCAATATGACATGACATACCTGGGGAATCTCACAAGATCTACAACATGGGAGACTGCCACATTGAAAATTCGCGGTCCGATGCATCCGGCATCAAGATATCGATAGATCGCGGTGGAACATTCACTGATGTGCACGCTTCGGTGCCAGGCCAAGACGACATTATTCTCAAGGTCCTTTCTGTTGACCCTGCAAACTACAACGATGCACCAACAGAGGGTGTACGACGAATTCTGGAGTTGGTCACGGGGAAGGCGCACCCACGTGGCGAACCTCTTGATACCATGCTGATCGAAAGAATCCGCATGGGAACTACAGTGGGAACGAATGCTTTACTCGAGAGAAAGGGGGCTCGCTCAGCTTTGATGATTACCAAGGGATTCAAGTAAGTTCTTATTTCTGAGCCGAGTCAGAACCTTCACAGATACCCCCATACTGACTTTTTGTACTAGGGATCTTCTGAAAATCAGCAATCAATCTCGGCCAAACATCTTTGATTTGACCGTGGCCCGACCAGAGCTTCTCTACCAGTCCGTCATAGAAGTAGACGAGCGAGTCACTCTAGAGGGCTATGCTGAAGACCCTTCGCCAGTGGAAATCGACACGTCCAGTGATGAGACTCTTCACGTTGGTCTGACTGGCGAAGTGATTCGAGTGCTAAAAACACCTGACTTGGGTGTCGTCAAAGAGTCGCTGAAGAAGCTCTGGGACGATGGTTACAGGTCTTTATCAGTGGTACTAATACACTCATACGTCTATCCTGAGCATGAACGTCAAATCGGGGCACTCGCCAGAGAAATGGGATTCTCTGTGGTCGAGTCTGCCTCTCTACAGCCCATGATTAAGGCTGTCCCTCGAGGAATGTCCGCAACAGCAGATGCTTATCTTACGCCTATCATCAAATCATACATACAATCGATATCAGACAGCTTCAAAGGCGGCCTCGCTTCTTCAGATCTCCGTTGCGAGTTCATGCAGTCTGACGGAGGACTGGTGGACTTTCGAGGATTTGGCGGCTTGAGGAGTATCTTATCTGGACCTGCAGGAGGTGTGGTTGGGTATGCTCAGACATCATGGGACGACGAGCAGCGGAAACCAGTGATTGGATTTGATATGGGCGGAACATCAACAGATTGTTCGCGATATGCTGGCACTTATGAGCATGTTTTTGAGACTGTCACAGCTGGTATCACCATCCAGTCGCCGCAATTGGATATCATAACGTAAGTCCTATATCGCTAACAAGACATTGCCAGCTTTCTAACGACTTTCACAGTGTTGCTGCTGGTGGTGGCTCGATGCTCTTTTGGCGCAATGGACTCTTCGCAGTCGGCCCTGAGTCAGCTGGTGCTCATCCAGGACCAGCATGCTACCGGAAAGGTGGTCCCTTGACCATCACAGATGCAAATCTGTTCCTTGGAAGAATCGTGCCAGAATATTTCCCCAAGATCTTCGGACCGAATGAAGATCAGCCACTGGGAACAGAGATTGTGGTGGAGCTCTTTACTAAGTTGACCGAAGATATCAACAAGGATAACCGAGCAGCAGGGCGAGCCGAGTTCTCTCCTGAGGAGGTCGCCCTAGGCTTCCTGCGTGTTGCATCTGAAGTTATGGCTCGGCCTATACGTGCTTTGACTGAAGCTCGCGGCCACGATACTTCCGATCATATGTTATCTTGTTTCGGAGGTGCTGGAGGACAACATGCTTGCGATGTTGCTGCCGCCTTGTCCATTTCGCAAGTCGTGATTCACAAATACTCATCAATCCTGAGTGCATATGGCCTCTCATTAGCGGATGTTGTGCATGAGGTACAAAGACCAGCTGCAATGGCATTCGGGCCATCGAAATACCCCGAAATTACTGCAACGCTTGACGAATTGTCTGCGACGGCTACAGATCATCTGAGAAACCAGAAGCTCGGTGACGATCTTATTCGGCTAGAATTATACCTCAACATGCGCTACGAGGGATCCAATTCTTCCTTCATGATCATGCAGGAGCCACACCAGAATGTCCAAAACTTTCAGACGACATTTGAAGAGAGGCATTCCCGGGAGTTTGGGTTTGTGTTTCCCGAGAAGAAGATCCTCATCGACGATTTCCGCGTCCGCGCCGTCGGATCATCGGCCAAGATTACAGGAGAGAGCCCATATCAACAATTGAAGAGGGTTTCAGGCAAGATTGTAGCTATCCCTGAGCCAGAAATCAAGACGCTCATATGTTTTGACGCTAAATCAGGACATATCAGTACTGGTGTCCATCTGCTTGGGAACCTAGAGCCAGGGACAAGACTTCCAGGTCCGGCGTTGATACTTGACAAGACTCAGACAATATTGGTGTCTCCGGGATGCGTTGCAACCGTGCTGGATAGTACAGTCATGATCGACTTAGCTGGACCAGGAAACAAAACTACAGATGTGTCTGCCGTCGCTACTGGGGAGGAGGTCAATCCCATTAAGTTGTCCATCTTCGGCCATAGGTAAGTACTTACCAATGTCATGAAAACTATACAGTACTTTCAACTAACACGATACAGGTTCATGTCGATTGCCGAGCAGATGGGCCGCACTCTCCAGAAAACTTCTGTGTCAACAAATATTAAAGAAAGATTGGATTTCTCGTGTGCCCTGTTTTCGCCCGATGGCGGTCTGGTAGCCAATGCCCCCCATGTCCCAGTACATCTTGGTAGCATGCAATTTTGCGTCAGGCATCTACACCACATGTGGATGGGTAAACTTGAAGAGGGCGACGTACTGCTCTCGAACCATCCTTCGAGTGGCGGTACCCATCTTCCAGATCTGACTGTCGTCACCCCAGTATTCGACAAAGGCGAAATCGTCTTCTACGTCGCTTCGCGCGGCCACCATGCCGACATTGGGGGAAGCCGGCCAGGATCCATGCCACCAGATTCTAAGTGGCTATACGAGGAAGGAGCAGCCATCTTTGGCGAGAAGATCGTCAGTCATGGTCGATTCAACGAGGACAGGGTCGTTGAGATGCTGCTACACGAGCCTGCAAAGTACTCGGGGATTTCCGGGACACGAGCACTGAGCGACAACCTCTCCGATCTCAAAGCCCAGGTAGCAGCCAACAAACAGGGTATCAACCTTATCCAGGCTTTGATCGAGGAGCACTCTTTGAGTCAGGTCCATAAATACATGTTTGCTATCCAGGATAATGCCGAGGAAGCAGTGCGGAGTCTTCTCAAGAAGATGAACACCTCTGGAGCGGCATTACAGGCGGTTGATTACATGGACGACGGGACCCCAATCGTTCTCAAAATAACCATTGATGGAAATACCGGATCGGCAGTGTTCGACTTTACTGGTACGGGTCCGCAGGTCTATGGCAATACGAATGCCCCGATTGCCATTACTCACTCCGCAATCATATACTGTCTCCGGGCACTCATCGCTTCAGACATCCCTCTCAACCAAGGTTGTCTGAAGCCAATTGATATCCGCGTGCCAGAGCAATCCATCCTGTCGCCCGCAGCAGGTGCTTCAGTCGTCGGTGGAAATGTCCTCACATCACAACGCATCACGGATGTGATTCTGACAGCATTCAGCGCATGTGCTGACAGTCAGGGTTGCATGAATAATTTGACCTTCGGAATTGGAGGCAAAGCCATCAACGCTGACGGCGAGGAGATCGTAGAGAAGGGATTCGGCTACTACGAGACAATTGGTGGAGGAGCTGGAGCTGGCCCAACCTGGGACGGGACGAGTGGTGTCCACACTCATATGACCAACACGCGTATAACGGATCCGGAGGTATTCGAGAAGCGATATCCGGTTCTGCTGCGCGAGTTCAGCATACGCGAGGGCTCTGGTGGTAAGGGGTTGCATCCTGGTGGAGATGGTATCGTTAGGGATATAGAGTTCTTGGTACCCAAGGTTCAGGTATCAATTCTGTCGGAGCGGAGGACGAGAGCGCCGAAGGGAAGTAATGGTGGAGGTGACGGCTCGATGGGAAGGAATCTCTGGGTCAGAAAGGAGGATGGTCTGGTCATAAACCTTGGTGGTAAAGCCACGGCGAGCTTTGACAAGGGAGATAGGATCATCATCAACTCTCCAGGGGGTGGTGGGTGGGGTCGGAAGGAAGTTTTTAGTGTTTGATAGACAATTGACATGATATCCACTTGTGCTATTGAATCTTTGTGTTCTGCAGTGTACCTCGGTCTCAGGACGTAAAATTTGCCTGATCATAGAAGAGGCAGTTCAGGCAAATCGACCTGTGAGAACGACCACGTCTCATCGTCAAAAATGAATGGAACCTCTTGACTACGAATATCATACTCCACTACCCCTGAAATTGGTGTCAACACCCGGCTCGGATCTCGCTTGATGGGGTTATTTCCCTTTCTGCAGATATACGCCTGCATTCTCCATTTTAAAGTGCCCTCGATCAACGTTTCCGCGACTCTCCAAGCTTCGTATCTGCCGTTGAATAGTAGGCCTGAAAATTCCACGCTGGTTAAGAGCATGTTATGCCGCAGAAATTCGATCATATCCAGCCATGATGCGGTGTGTTCTTGGCCTTCGACGTCAACTTCTGGGTCTAACTTAATAGAATGGAGCTCGAGAGAGCGCAAAGAAGATGCGTGTCTTGACAATAGACCCCGCAATTCTGGACCTGTCATCCTCAGATGCTCTAGAGATAGATTTCGGAGTCCTGCCCATTGCTGTGAACCAGAGAGAATACACGAAAGTTGAAGATCCCGTCGATCAGGTTGTAGAAATAGATGACCACGATACACAAGTTTGAGTTCTTGCAAACCTTGACAACTGGAGAATAGATGAGTGAAAGTTGAAGCTCGACATCTGTCTTTGTGGACGATAATAATCCCAAGCTTTCTCAGAGCTGGGAGGTCCCACGGAAGTGGACCTTCAGGCTCGCTGTTGTAGAGATGCAAATCAACGCCATCAAAAGCAGAAATTGAGTTCAGTCTGTCTGCAAGGTGCAGAGCTTGCAAGATGTCCCATGGCTTCGGTTGTGTGATAGAATTGAACAGAATTTCCTTTCCTGACAAGGTCTCCTGGGCGAACTTGGAGTCAACTAAGAAGGAGCTAAAATCCGTATATTCGGCACCTTGACTCAACGTATGTTTCGTTCGAAACATAGCCGATTGAAGTAAACAGGTGAGATTGGGGCATCTGCTGATCAAGTCTGGGAGGATGGTCTGAGGATAGGTTGTCAAAGTGTACCATTTTTCGTCGTCAAGACACTTAAGCCATCTCGTATAGTAACCTTTCAAAACTCGCTCAGGATAGGCGGCGAGCAAGTTCATACGATTCGTTTTCTCGATGGGCTCGAAATTCCCGGCATGGTCTTCCTCCCAATCTTCGAATGAGTCGGTTGTAGGGGGCTCGAATTCGCAACTGCAGATTGTTCGAGGATCATATTTGAGCGATCGCACGTATGTTCTGATTATAGGGCTGTCAGAAATATTTTGAAAGTTTCGTAGGCTTCTGTGACTGGTGGCGAGATAGACGGTGGAGTAGAGTTGTTGGGTCGCGATGGATGAAAAGACGGAACAAGAGAGGCGGAGGCTCTTGAGGTCAGGGCGTGTAACTTCCTGAAATATCTTCATCAAGAGCTCTGAAGGTAGGTTAGTGATCTTGTTTGAAGAGAGTGGTGACATTCTGCCAAAGTTGACCAAAACACGATCCAGACGCTTGTTAAGATGAGCTTGCTCAGGTCGTTGGCATATGGAAGAGAGGTCTTCGAGAACTCGATTTGGCCAGAGTTTGCCAGATGTGTACCGTGAAGAGGCCGAGGAGTGACCTCGACTGAGATGTGCTTTTCAACAAAATTTCAAACACAACGAGGCAACAGATGTGGTGCCGATTCGGATATGCACGTGATCCTGGAAACTCCTCTCGTCCTACATCCTCCTTTCAAACACCGAAATAAATACCTCAATACCTGTACTACAAGATACAAATCAGCGTTATCAGTGCGATAATACCCAACGAGAACCCGAGAACGAAGAAGCACTGATTGCTACTAGTCACGTGTATATTTCTCTGCTGAGCAAGGGCTCCTCGTCCCCACTTCTCTCTGTAACATCGCGACGAAGACAACAACAACATCCTATTCCAACTTCACTTCTG
Source organism: Cadophora malorum (assembly GCA_017365405.1). Lineage (NCBI taxonomy): Eukaryota > Fungi > Ascomycota > Leotiomycetes > Helotiales > Ploettnerulaceae > Cadophora > Cadophora malorum. The sequence goes on along the minus strand of JAFJYH010000150.1, from coordinate 12,454 downwards.
AATTGCCTCTCCAAAATGCTACCGAACGGTACATAGCGATTGTGGGATCCCACATGATTTCTTTTGACAATCCTGCTGTCACTCGCGAGTCACGCACCTTCTTTGGCTATCAACGCGAACCATGATTGGGATTTGGGTTGTAAGAGAAACAATGTCCTCGCGATGATTTAGCCACGAGATACATCGTCGGCATGAATCGGCTTGATGGCATGAATCTTTTACAAATTCGGTCCTGATTGTGGAGGGTCTTATCCGTTGCCCTTGTCGTCGTGGATGTCGTTCTCGTCAAATCCTGTACTTAGGGGACATCGCTGGAATTACCTGCACTTAGGAGTAAGGCGCGTCGCGTATATTATCACTTAGGAGTCAAGTTGAGAAGAACAAATCTCGACTTACCTAAGAGCCCACAGAAGCCCAGCGGCGGTGCTTTTTCGCACTTTTCAACATAAAAAGAGTACCACCCTCTTTGCAAAGAAACCCTTTTCTCACTTTCCATTCTTCATCACAAGCTAAATTCCTCAAACTTCACCCCGCCAAACTGCCCCGCCATTCACTTATCCCTTTCTCATTGTCTTCATACAAAGCACAGTACTTGCCTTTCTTACCTCTTTGGCTTGCGCCAACAATTCTTCCACAATGACGACCACTTCAATGATCCAACCAAAATTCCTTTCGAAAGGCGACCAGTTGGGTGTGGTCGCTGTTGGGTTCTCGGGCGGACAGGTAAGCAGCTTCAAATCCTCGACCCAGTCGCATCTAACAGAAGGTAGTGCAAACCCGGAGTCGATGCGGCTCCTTCTGCTTTGATCGAAAGCGGCCTCCTGACCCAGTTGAAGGAGGACTTGGGCTACAAGCTATTCCACGATGACACCGTCCATTCCTACAAAGAACTCCTCCCTGCCTCGGATCCAGACTATCGCGGAATGAAGAACCCTCTCGCAGTATCTGCCGTAACGCGCAAGCTTTCGGAACAAGTCTACTCGCATGCGAAAGAGGGCCGAATGGTCTTGACACTTGGTGGCGATCACAGTATTGCGATAGGAACGATTGCAGGAACTGCGAAGGCCATTAGGGAGCGGTTGGATCGCGAGATGGCTGTTATTTGGGTAGACGCGCATACGGATATCAATACACCAGAGACAAGCGACAGTGGAAATGTACACGGAATGCCCGTTGCTTTCTTGACTGGTCTGGCTAAAGATGACCGGGAAGATATCTTTGGCTGGTTGAAGAAAGAGAATTTGATCAGCTTGAAGAAGTTGGTATACATCGGTCTCCGGGACGTCGATCGTGGTGAGAAGCTCATTCTCAGAGAGAATGGTGTTAAGGCTTTCAGCATGCACGATATTGACAGGTATGTTGCGCCAGATTTACGAAAGAAGCATCACTAATCAGCTATAGACACGGTATCGGTAGAGTTATGGAAATGGCATTGGGACACATTGGCACAGACACACCTATCCACTTGTCTTTCGATGTTGATGCATTAGATCCCATGTGGGCTCCCAGTACCGGAACTCCCGTTCGAGGAGGTCTCACATTGAGAGAGGGCGACTTCATTGCTGAGTGTGTTCATGAAACTGGCAACCTTGTTGCAATGGATTTGGTCGAGGTCAACCCTACACTGGAGCCAGGAGTCGACGATATTGGAGCTCATATGACTGTTAGATCTGGCTGTTCGTTGGTCAGATGTGCTTTGGGAGAGTCTTTGCTTTAGACGCTGGACAGGACAAAATGGATCGCAACAGTTTGGGACTGGGAAGGCGGAGGAGTAAAGGCTCTGATACATTTGATACTCCGGATAGATCAACATTGATTTTCTACTGTCGTGTTTAAGCCCACTGTTGACATTGCACATGTGTAACCTGACGTAAAAGCGAAAAATGTACAAATGCTCATTTATATCGTACTCACGTAAGGGAAAGATAAAAGCAGAAAGTTTCAGATGATTGAATTCTAGAACAGCACCACCGAAAATGATAATATGAGCAAAAAGACAAGTACAAGTAGATGAATAAAAGTATCCAGACCGGCAATGGCCAATTCAGGTAGGCCTGCAGCCAGGCCGGGTATCAACCGAACCACTAGCCAAGGCTGAGTTTCCAGAAGCCTCGAATAGCGATCTGTCAGCCAAAACTAAACAACACTCTCAGCCTCGCCATCATTACGACTTCGCCGCTACCTACAACAACACCCAGCATATAAATTCGATACTCCGGTACCCCATAAACATGGCTTCCTCATCACGCTCAGAATCAGAAGAAGCCAGCTTCACAACCATGGACGAAAAAGACCCCACCCTCATTGGCGCCCATTGTCAATACACCTATTGCAACCAACTCGATTTCCTACCCTTCCGCTGCGAATCATGCCGCGGCACATTCTGCCTCGATCACCGGTCAGAAAGCGGACATCACTGTCCAAAAGCAGGAGAATGGGCAGCAAAACGGAGGAGAGCGAACCTATCTACACCCTCACTCGGCGCAGGCAGATCCATGGCCGAAGTTGAGAAGCCTTGTGCCTCACCAACCTGCAAAACAATAATCGGCACAAGTCTCTCGACCTCAGTACATTGCTCTACATGTAATCGCAACTACTGCCTCAAGCACCGACTGAAAGAGGACCACGACTGCAAGAATCTCATCCCAATCGGTGCGCGAGTAGGCAGATTTGATGCCCAAGCCGATACAGCGAAGAATGCTCTTGGGAGATTGAAAGCCTGGGGCTCAGCGCAGAAAGCCAAAGCTACCAGTGGAGCTACACGAGTCCTGCCAAAGCCGAAACCTACCTCTGCAGCTGCGCGAGTGATTGCTGTCAACAATTTGAAGAAGACCGCGAAAGGGGACGACAAGCTCCCACCAGAGAAGAGGATATACCTATACGTTGAAGCGGAAGCTGCTACGATCACATCCAAGTTCCCAAGTGGTGCTTTCTACTACTCGAAAGATTGGGTGATGGGCAGAGTTCTGGATGCGGCAGCCAAGAGTTTGCAGGTCCAGAATGTCAATAACCAGGGGACGGATGAGAAGGATAAGCTGAGGATCTTTCATGTAGAGGGTGGAAGGTTGCTGGAGTTTAATGAGAAGGTTGGGTCGGCGCTGGTCAGTGGAAATAAGATTGTTCTGCTGAGGGGCGTTGGACCAGCGGTTCCGGATTTGATTGATTTGACGAATGCTTGAGCGGTACTGTACTGTTGCATTTGCTGGGCGTTGGACATTGGGAGCGTAGCATGGGAGTTATATCTGGCGTTGGTATGATACCTAGAATTGGAAATAGGCAGATTTTGCGGAATCCAATGTCTATCCTTTCGCGCTTCCGAGTTGTCTCCTTAATGGCTCGGAAATGCTCTGGAGGTTTACTAGGCAGGCGGTTTATTGACTTCAGCTCTTGTGCTGCCAGCCTAACTCAGTGGCCGAAGTACTCGTAAGTCCTTTGCCACTTCCGACAGTTTATTGGGTTATAGACAGTTCGTCTCATTCCATGAATGTTACTGATCTTGAAGCCAGTACTTTGCATGCGAGCTTTGTCAACAACCTCAAACAAATGACCTGCACCATTCTCAGATTAGATTCTCATCTCATTCCCAAAGGAGTGATATCCCGCTTATCCCGCTACACAAATAAGCATGGTACCAAATGCGTACATGTGAGCATTCAAATATGCATGCAGCGCGTGTGCTGCTTGGCGCCATACGCTTGAATAAGGTTAAAAAAGACGATCCCCAACATATCTCCCACCTCTCACACCTCATCACACAAGCGCTCGTCGTCTGATTCGTCTTCTATTCCTATCGACCTTGGCATGCTCTGATACTGCACAGCCACGGCGTAGCTACACGCCTGCTGGCAGCTGCCAACCCCACGTCATTGGCCTAAGTTAGGTGCTCCAGCAGCAGGATAACCGCCGAGGTGGGAAAGTGGGAGTACCCCGTGTGAGTGTGCCAGGGCGGCCAGTGCCAGTGCCACCCCTCATTCCAGACGTAACAAAAGTCCCACACGCCTGTTGGGAACTTGTTTGAAGTTGGCCTTGTCCTGGTCTTTATTTCTCTCAAGACTCGATTTCTCAATCCCTCTTCCATCAATATCACACTTCACTCCTTAATTGTGGTGGTCCTTTCTATTCCTCTTCTGCCATCCCTCTTCTTTAACCCCGCACTTACCATTGGGCAAGACTTCTGCCAACCAAGATTTGATCGCAACAATGTCGTCAGGGCATAATGTATATACCCAGCGCCTCTAGGATAGTATTGTTTTACTAATTATTAACAGGATCCAAAGCTTCTCTATGCCATCAACGGCATCAAGGCATACCATCTTGAGAATGGCAATGAGGAGTGCCTTACGCCCGCTGGCGGCCAAACATTGTCTCTCCTGATGGTGCCGACATCATCACCATTCTCAGGCCTTTCCTCCGCAGACCCTCAATCTGCCGCTCCAGAAGAAGACTTCTATCTACACCTCCACCTTCCTCCCGAGCTCGACCTGCCCCTCCCTGCGACCACACAAATATACCACCAACCGCCCAACAGCTACCTGATCCCGCGATGGGACTTAGGACCAGATAGCGGCGCATTCACAAGAATAGAATTCCCAGGTGTTGGAAAGGGCAAGGGGAGCCAGGAGGATGTTGATACCTTTGAGACGATTCTGGCGCAATGTACAGCCTTTCTAGAGCGAGCCTCGCCACCCAAGTCTGCACGGCCAAAGGTCTCGAGAAGCAAGAGTGGTAAGGAGCTACCAATTCCTGCTTATGATCCTTCGGCTTTCAAGCCAGGAGAGGCATATGTTCCAGGAAGCTCTAGCTCTCACACTGGTGGCCAAATCGTTCTCATTGACGAGGAGAATGGAAGTGTGGTAGGTGAATTGGGAGAGGGGTTTCAGGTGGTAGAGGATAGTAAGATGAAGCCTGGGTCTAAAGGTATGTGCATTTACTCAAGTGCTAGAAGCGTTACTGACAGGTCGTAGATCCGGTCGTGATATCACTGCCTCAAGATGGATCCCAGAACATTGGCGTCGAACCTGCATCCCAAGAATATCTTGAGATGGCTATGCATCCTGCATACAAGAACTCCACACTGGTTTCAAAGGCAGCTATGGCCTCTCGCCTGATTGTTACAACATCCACCTATGTTTCCAAGACCCTGCAAAGCCAAGCCGATAACTTCACGCAAAAGACTAAGCCGAACGCGAAGCCCATGACCTTTGATGCAACGACCCAGACGCGCGTTCGCAAAGTACATACTTTCACTGAGGGAGCAGCGGGCTTGAGTGCTAAGACCGTAGGACAAGTTAGCAAGTATGCGCAGAACATTGGCGCCACTCTTGCGAAGCGTGGTGAGAAAAGCCATAGCAGAGGTATTGGTCCTGATGGCCAGCCAGTCAGCGATTACAAGCCGGGACTCTTGAATAAGAGCTTGATGGCATTCTCTACAATTGCAGACGGAATTGACCAAGCTGGCCGGACTTTATTGGCTTCTACATCTAGCGCAGCAACTACTGTGGTCACTCACAAGTATGGTGCCGAAGCAGGCGAGCTTTCCAAGAGCATTGGTGGAGGTGTCAAGAATGTTGGTCTGGTCTACATTGATGCTACGGGCGTGTCACGGAGAGCAATTGTCAAGTCTGTAGCCAAAGGCATGGTAGTTGGCAAGATGAAGGGAGGCGGAGATTTGGTCGTCGGTGGAGGTGACGGCGGCGTGATGACAGCACCACAAAACTCAGCTACCAATTGGAAGGAGAAAGAGGCTGCACAAGGCCGTTACACAGACGATGCGAGTATGAGCGGTGGAAGAAGCACGCCTGATTTAGTGGGATATGGAAGAGCCGCTCCTCCAGCTTATGCTACAGGACCTGGCGAAACATTGGAGGGACAGAAGGCTTACCTGCCTGATCAGAAGCGATGAGATTTTGAGGGTTTGGGTACAGAACATGCAAGGATTTATTACAGGAAATGATGCTATGAGTGATGATGGGAGGATGAGAGACGGCCTTTAATAATGGTAGAAAAGCAGTTAGATTTCTGCGTGACTTTAGGTCTGCCAATTACAGATGTTCTTCGATTGCTCATACTGCATTGTGTCTGTCTTTTTTTCTCCAACTCTCGGCTTCTCCAACCACTGTTATTTCGCTCCGAACCGAGTTGTCGGAGCGAACGCCAAGATATCGATAGGCATTCAACTCCACAACTCAATCCGGCGCTCGAAATCAACTCCGGTACAAGGTTCCATGGCAAGGACTTTCTTCTTTTGTAGTGTTCCGGAATCGACAATCTGATTCTCGAGCGAAGCGTTCGGCATGTAAAAGTTTCACAGTTAAGTAGGATTGGATTTTCTTTGTCTACAGGGGTAGCTGTAAGTACAAGAACCCAATGACGTCCCCCAGCTCCGGGAGCTTCGAGCTTCGTCACCCCACTTTCTCCAACCACCGACAGCATAAGCACCCCTCTCTCCAAAATTTGGAATTCTTCCTCCTCCCCCATCCCAACATTCGAACCAATTGAACTCCTCCCCCCATCATCGATGTCATTACCGACCGTAGCGACCTTAACGACCTTAACGACCTAATATCCAACCAGAGAGGTGCTACCTCGGCAACTCCTTCCGATCCCATCCCCATTCCATCCCATTATTCCCGTACCACCAAAGCTCTCCCCTCCTTCTCGAAATGAATGCCCTCATCCGCAAAACATATACAGCTTCGGCACCAGCAACAGCAACACGCACATTCCTCACCAGATCACAATTTCAGAACTCGAGTCTACCGATTGTTTGTAGGAGGAACGCATCTTCAGCCATGTCGCATAATGTACCGAAGCTCAGTGATCCGTCGCTATTGAAGACGGATGTGGCGTATGTAAATGGGGAGTGGGTGAAGGCGAAGTCGGGGAAGACGTTTGAGGTTTTTGGTGAGTTTGAAATATCGTTACTAATTGAAATACAGAACTATAGCCCGAGAGTTTCGTTGGGAATTGTAGCTAATTGTATGTTTGTGCAATAGACCCCTCGTCTGGCAAGCTCATCGGCACAGCCCCCGAATTCGATGCCGCAGATACACAGAAAGCTATCGATGCTGCTGCGGCTGCATTTCCATCCTTTAAGACAAAGACTGGAAGAGAAAGATCGAAAATGTTAAGGAAATGGTATGATTTGATGGTATGTTATCATTGAGCTTTCCGGGGTAGTTGAATAAGAGCGGAATATTGATTCGGGAACAGGTTGAGAACTCAGAAGACATTGCGAAACTTATAACCTGGGAAAACGGCAAGCCATTGGCGGATGCAAAGGGAGAGGCTACATATGCAGCCAACTTTTTCGAGTGGTTCAGTGAGGAGGCTCCAAGAGCGTATGGTGATACTATCCCAGCTTCGGTAGCAGGGAACAGAGTGGTTACGATCAAGGAGCCAGTCGGTGTCTGTGGACTGATCACGCCATGGAACTTCCCCGCTGCTATGATCACACGGAAGATCGGTCCAGCTCTAGCTGCTGGATGTACAGTCGTTGCAAAGTCTCCTGGCGAGACACCGTTCACTGCACTAGCTCTTGCTGAGCTTGCCCACCGGGCAGGTATTCCCAAGGGAGTAGTCAATATCATCAGCGCGCTGAATAATACTGCTGAAGTTGGTGAACTGCTCACCACATCTCCAACGATTAAGAAAGTCTCCTTCACTGGATCTACAGGTGTTGGAAAGCTGCTTATGAAGCAGTCTTCTTCAACACTTAAGAAACTGTCTTTCGAGCTCGGAGGCAACGCACCATTCATCGTCTTCGATGATGCGGATCTTGACGTAGCGGTCGCTGGAGCAATCGCATCCAAGTTCCGCTCATCAGGACAAACTTGTGTCTGCGCCAACAGGATCTTCGTCCAATCCAAGATCTACGACTCCTTCGCCCAGGCCTTCGCCGCAAAGGTCAAGGACTTCAAGGTCGGCGGTGGATACACCGAGGGCGTCACACACGGCCCTCTCATCCACGACAGAGCCATTAGCAAAGTCGACGCACATGTCCGAGACGCGGAAAAGAAAGGCGGGAAGGTCATCCAAGGTGGACAGAAGATGCCTGAACTCGGGCCCAATTTCTTCCAGCCTACTATCATCACGGGCATGACTACGGACATGGCACTCGCATCCGAAGAGACCTTCGGACCTGTGGCAGGTCTCTTCAAATTCGAGACTGAGGAGGAAGTTGTCAAGATCGCTAATTCGGCGGAGGTTGGTTTGGCGGGGTATTTCTTCTCGAAAGACATTCATCGTGTCACGAGAGTGGCGGAGGCGTTAGAGGTGGGTATGGTGGGTGTTAATACGGGATTGATCAGTGATCCTGCTGCGCCGTTTGGTGGTGTTAAGGAGAGTGGTTTCGGAAGGGAGGGCAGCAAGTATGGGATTGGGGAATACCAGATTACGAAGATGATTACGTATGGTGGAATGGGGCAGCCACTGCAGAAGTAATTGGCGTATGACAATATTTAATGGGAGGCATAGGTGCATCTTCACACGAAGGAAAATAAAACAATGAGTAAAAGTGTACAATTAATTCAACGACTTTGGCTCCCGATCTGATATAGAGCAGGGTTTGGCAGTCATGCCTGGCTGGCCTGACTGTTCAAATTAAGCGATGCCCCACTTCCACTCGGCAAAATGTCAATAACAACAAAAACACCAAAAACAAAATAGAAAGCGTCGCAGCGACAGTAATACTTGATCATAGATCAGGATACAAATATAATGAGAGAGTTTTAGACAATTGGAGTCGAACCAACTTCTCGCAACCCCTGATTCCCTCCACCCGCCGGATTTCTCCAGAGCTCTTTCTGCCTGAGCGGCGACGAGAGCGGCGAAGCAGGGAGGCAGCGCGCTCGCCCAGCGGAGCTATGTCTTGGGAGAAGAAAGTCTTATTTTGATTTATACAGGAGGCAAGAATGAGACATGTCAAGAAAGAGGAGCCCAGAAGAAATGATTTGGGACAGTTGGATTCGAAACAAACTACTCGCCACCCGAATTTTCTACAACCAATCGAACTCCTTTCATAGAATCCCCCTCAGCAGAAGTTGGTACTGTAGAAAGGAAGCGCGCTCGCCTAGCGGAGGCCATGCCTGCGCGTCAAAAGTGTTAACTTAGCCGATATACAATTGGAGCCTTATGAACAGGGAGAAGGAAAGTTTACCTGTGAAAAAGGGAAAAGGAAAAACGAGAAGAATGATTTGGGACAGTTGGAGTCGAACCGACATCTCGCAACCCCTGGTTCCGATATAGTCACTGCCTTTTGTAACGGCGACGAATATGTTTCGGGAGGAAGCTCGCTCTCCCGGTGGAGCTGTGTCTGAGTACAAAAGGTGCTAATTCGATTGATATGTAAGACACCGGGCTTCAAGAAATGGCCAAAAATAGTACAGCTGGATTCGAACCAACTTTCTCGCAACCACTGAGTTCCGGAAACATCCTCTACCACCTTTGGCGACGGATGTGCATCAGCATGGAAGCGCGCTCGCCCGGCGGAGCTTCGTCCGAGCGTAAAAAGTGCTTATTTGGTTGATATGAGAGATGAAGAGGCTCTTTCCGAGTTTCGATTGGTGAATTTCCCAATGGTGAACTCATCGTCAACGAATAGAAGTCGAGACGAAATAGATAAGCGAACTTTTATTCGTCAACAAATAAATAAAAAATAATCAAAGAATTCAGAAGCAGAGAAGTTATTAAGTAAAAGAGAGGTTTGGACGAAAATAAAAGACTGTTTAATATCAGATATAGTAGACAGTTGGATTCGAACCAACTTCTCGCAACCACTAATTCCGGAACACCTTCCACTCCAGGCCTTCCCTGAAGGCGAGGAGTGGAAGGCGAGGCAGGAGGAAGCGCACTCGACCAGCTGAGAACTGTCTGAGAGAAGTTCTTGTCACTTTGATTTATGTAGTGAATTGTCAAAGAAAGCCCGGGCCGTGTGAGAAGATGCCGAAGATGAAGCGACAAGTTGCCAGAGCTGGGCGAATCTCGCTTCGGGAGGAAATCAACAAAAAGGTCGAACCTCGAATCTCACAAAACAATATGTGAAGGGTTTCCCTGAAAAACATGGAAACAAGAGGCAGAAGAAAAGTTTTGGGACAACTGGATTCGAACCAATTACTCGTTACCTCTGAATCGAGCACAAGTAACGAGCGTCCTGCTGTGCACGGCGTCTTTGTAACTCGGAAGGAAACGATCTTGACTAGCCGAAAGCTGCCCGGCCAGGAAAGCATTAATTCTCTTTCAGAAACTGCCGACCAGTCTCAATTCATACAACAATTCTGCCAGCTACACCTACTACCTCGCCTACCATTGCTTACCTCCCTTTCGCCTTCACAATAATAGCCTCGGAAGCAAACATCCTCACAACACCACTCTGACTTTCCTCCCAAACCTCCTCCCCGACCAACTTGCCCGCACTATTAACACTCTGTCCTCCCCACGTAGTACCATTCTTCGCAATCGTGTTCGCACTGGTGAGACGCTTGACTTGAATATTCCTGCCAAGGACCGGCGACAGGTCTACATATTTCGCTGGACGGGTCTCTGTCGTGCCGTTATGATAATGCGTGTTGAGGATGACCATCTTCTGGATCTTGGAGCCACTGTAGATGGCGTAGTGTGCGAGGTCGTATGTGTCTAGCCCGGCAATACGGTGGATGCTGGGGGTTTTAATGTCGGAGACAACGTCGGCTGCGAAGAGCATGCTGTAATATCTGGCGAAGGTTGTCAGCTGGGTACACAAAATACCACCTCAACAAGACGAAAGCTATGATTATGCTTACTGTGGATTTATATGGGCAGCATATGACTCGTTCAGTGCAACGGGCTCCCACATCGAGTAGAAAAAGTCGCCTTTGCCGTTGTGGAAGAACAATCTATCGGCTCCGAGAGTGGCCATGTAGAAAGCGTAGTCGATCATCCAGAGAAGGGCACCCATTGTGTTGGAAAGGCCGTCTTTGCCATGGCAGGCTACCGTGTTTGTCTCGCCCATGTGGTAGGTTGCACCGATGGATTTTGCTGCTGCAATTTCGCCGAGGTAAGATGAATAGTACTGGACGGTATTCATGTGATTCACATAAGTTTCGAGACTCAGAAGTGCTTCGTTTGCGGCTATTGAGGCGGTCAGAATACTTCTGGGAACGTGAGCTAAGTCCAAGAGTACGTACGTGTGCACCGATCTCCCATGTAGGAATGCGAAGATATAATTTTGATCTGCTTTATCTTCGAGATTCCCCACTTGACGGCTTGTACCATCGTAAATTCTGAGACAGTAGCTGGATTTGCCGCGCTGGAACCATACTGAAATCTCTTCCCAGATGCAAGTTGTGGTAGCCAATCTAACGTTTGCTTGACGTATGCTGCCATGGTCCACGTTGCTGGGGATCGATAATTGACTTGCGGCCAGATGTAATGATCTGGTTCATTACCGAGCTCGTAAGCAATCAACTTGGATTGATCGAGATACTTAAGTGCTCCGGCAAGTTCTGCTTTGGGTATCTCGACATCATCTACAGTGAAATTATTGGTTAAAAATATAAAATGTCACAGTGGATTGTGCGTACCTTGTCCAAGATTCAGACCGAAAATGTAATTCTGATTTGAAGGTCCATTCTCGTTCATGGCCTTGAAAAGTCCTTTACTGAATGTAACATTGACTGCTTCCGTACTTCCAGCCTTGTATGTGCTGTTCATAGCTACTGGACAGTTCTCACAGAATTTGGCAATATCTTGTGTATTCCCACCAATGCGGAGGATTGGAGGGAGACCAGATTTGTCTTGAACATTCTGAAGCAATTGCTTGGAGAACGTGTTTGGTGAGCCTGGTGTTCCTATGAAGTCGGTTGCGTAGCAGAACCTGGTTGGTCAGGGAAAGAATTGAATGCATCTGGTGGGCTTGTGCCTTACTCGATTGACATGGATATCAGTTGCCGGTCCAGTGGCATTGCCAGTTTTGCTCCAGCCGGGACATCGAATGACACCGAAATATTTGAAGTGCTTAGCACAACTTGATCAGAGCGCCGTGAAAGTTCGGAGGAAGTTGCTGAAACAAATGAGTGCAAGGATGCTATAGCGAAAGCTACAGAAGTAGCAAAATTAAGTCGTGACATTGTGATTAGCTCGAGAGCAAAGATGACAGAACCTCAAGCTTCGAGAGAGAGGTCTTTAAAAACATTAAACAATCATGGTAATCCCAATCATACTTGATCCGGGAACGGTCATACTTATAGGGCCTTGTTAGCACTCCACTTAAGAAGACCTTGCCGTCGACAACTGCCAGCACGGAGTTCACAAAAGTTCATTTCCTGATCTCCAGCAAAAAGACGGAACGGAAATCTTTTCTCCGCCAGTGTTGATGATCGTGATTCCGATGCCCCAGTACACAAAGGCTATAGATGGATATAATAGGCTCAAAACTTGCTGCACCCCAGGAACCAAAGACAACCTGGCACCCACACCC